>JACEIK010015696.1:0-17879 GCA_018107945.1 Datura stramonium | reverse complement strand
GTAGTTGAAAATGTAGCCATAGTTGAGGGGGGTCCTTATGCCTTTTTCCAATTTTTAAGTATCTAATTTGTTTCTATTAAGACTATATATAACATATCAAATCAAATAAAAAAATTAGAGTTGTCAATATGGGCAGGCCCAACCCACCCGGGTTAGCCCACATGGACTTTAGAGTTTGACGGGCCAGACTGGCCGGTCCATCATTTTAGTGGTCCATAAAACAGTAAGCTCACCCCATCAATACGTGGGCTTCGGCCGTGTCGGGCTCCCACTTTTTTTAAAAAGTATTTTAAAAATAATTTATTAATTTAAATTCTGATTTAAAAATGTTAACATAAATATTTACAAGACAATATTACATAGTGTTACTACTTGCTAGTCAAGTCTTAAATTCACAAACAAAATAATCCTAATAATATTTATCAAATTTGGCTTCAAACAAAGATTTGATTCTATGACTTCAATATGAAACAACTGTCATTCTATGCAAATATCATAGGTACAACCCTACAAGAACAATCTTGATGGATATAAAACTTCTGCGAAATTGAAAAACTTTTGACATGATATCCTTCGAATTAAATAGAGATATTAATATGAAAATTAAACGGTTAATGAGTTTTGGACTTCGTAATATTAATATATGATGGTTTAAGTATACTTTGACTCTTGAATTTTAACTCCTATGGTTATTTTTAGTACTCTATTTTATTTATATTTCTTAATTAATTTTTTATTAAGTCCACGGGCTGGCCTAACCCACTTTGCTCAAGCCCCAGGGGCCACCGGGCTTATTTGGGTGGGGCTAAAAGGCTCGTTCTTAAATAAACTCTAAAAATCGTAGCTCAATACTATCAAATCACGGGTTGGGCTGGGTCGGCCTAACGGGCCTATCCCATATTGATGAATCTAAAAAAATTTATCTTTTTAAAAATAAAAAAGGGTCAAGTATACCCCTTTATTATCAAAAATAGTTTAAATATACTCCTCGTTATTTTTTTGGACCAAATATACCCCTTCTGTTATACTTTTGATCCATATATACCCCTTCCATCATACTTTGACACAAACTTTTTCTTAATTTTGACGGAAGGACACATGTCAAGCTCAAAATTAAATGACCCGCTCCCAATTTTAAATACCCAATTTTTTGAAAACCCACTCGTTTCAATTGACCAAACTCTTTCTTTTATTTTCATTATCTTCTTCTACTCTTTTAAATATCCTAAATTTCAAAGCTTGTTTTCTCACGGTGAATTTTATTATTTCTTTTTTCAATCTTTATAAAAAGAAGAAAAGGACCTAGCTTTCATTTTGAAAAGCATTTTACAATTGATAGTGCTTACAGTATTATGTTTATTTTGGAATTATAGTAGAAATTTGAGAGTGAGGTCTAATTAGCTCTGAAATAAATTTCAATTTATTTTGGGATAAATTATACTGAAGATTTATTTTTTGAGAGTAAATTTGATCTGGAGTTTTCTCCGATTGACATATTTTTACAAGTATTTTTATTTTTATTTTTGCGATAAATATATTAAAGATTCAAATTGTGGGTGTTAATTTGATTTGAAATTTGCTCTGGTTGAATTATTTTATTAATATTTTTGTTTAGTTTGCTTATAGTTATATTAAAGATTAAGTATTTTAAAGTATATTTAATTTGGGATTTGCTCTAATTGGCTTATTTTGTTAGTTTTTTTATTAGCTGATTAAGAAAAAAGTTAGACTAGCCGAGAAAGTCCTCTACACACCCTTCTTGTTTTGGTAAATTAAATTTCTGTTTGTTTTTTCTATGATTTATATCAAAGTTTCAGTTTTAAGTGCTAATTGGATGCCACCCTTCATCTAAAATAAATTTTGAAGTCTTGGGTATTGAAAAACGAAGAAGATGAAAAGAGAAGAAGAGTGGTTGGATCAGACTAAGCTTGCAATGAGATAAACTTACAATTGGATAAGTTTGCAATTAGATAAGCTTCCAATCAAACAAACAATTTGCAATCAACCTTTTTTCTTCTATAAATAGGAACTCAATTCAATTCCTTTGTACATTAATTTGAAGAGAAATAAAATCTCTCTTTTCTCAACTTCTTTTGTTATATCTCTTGTTGCCTTGAGATTTTATTATTATTTTATAACACATCATAAATCTTATAATGATTAACTTTATTTACACTTATAACCACCAGAAGTGGTTAAATTTCAGTGCTTCATAGCTCCTAAAGGAACAATTGCTTCGAAACATGAAGTGCTTCGAAAGATACGTTAAAGAAAATTCTCTATAGTTTATGTATGCCTCTATTTATCCCTGGAGTAGTACATTTGAAATTCATCCCAGAAGTGATAAATATGATTTTTTTGAAGTGCTAAATCTGAAATTTGTTCCAAAAATGATAATTTCAAAATTTATTTTCTAAGTGGTAAATATAAAATTTATCTTCGAAGTAGTAAATTTAAAATTTGTTTTCGTAGTGGTAAAATCTAAAATTTACCCCGTAGTGGTACCTCTAAAATATCCCTGTAATTATAAATCTAAATTTTATTCTCGTAGTGATAAATTTAAAATTTACACATAGAGTGGTAAATCTGAAATTTACTTTCAAAGTGATACATCTGAAATTTACTCCTGATACAGTAAACTTGAATTTGTATCCCTCGACATATCGGACAAAAACTATCTATCTTGGGTGCTTGATATAGAAATTTTTCTTGATGTGATGAGTTTGGGAGACATCATCAATCACTAAGACAATGATATTCCTTCACCCGTAATGAGGGCTTGAAATTAAAATATCTCGTTATCAAAGATACTCTTATGTTGTGAAATAATTTGAAAGATAGATATGACCACTTGAAGATGGTCCTTGTTCCACAAGCACGTTATGATTGAATCTATTTTAGACTATAAGATTTTGAATCTACATGTGAGTATAATTGTAACACCCCAAAAGTTTCTAAGATCAGACCCGGGGGTTGAGACAGAGAAAATGGGAAAATGAGCACCAGGTCACAGGATGACTCATCCAGTGACACGTGAAGTACTTCATGAGTCGTGGAGTGACTCGTGAAGCAGAGGCCTGCCTTGGAGGAATTGTGGTCAGGGGGTGACCACGAGCCGTGAAGTCACTTCACGACTCGTAAAGCGAGCCGTGGTCAAGATGTTCAAGGATTGAAGGTTTGTTTTCAGAAGACGTCACGAGAGAAGTCACGAGTCGTGGTGTACCTCACGAGTCGTGGTGAGTCGTCGTCTGGCCTAGTGTTTTCAAGGTGTAATTTTCCAGTGTTGGCAATAGATGGACTTCACGACTCGTTTAGTACCTCACGAGTCGTGATGTCCCTTGCGAGGACTGGCAGGGTCCAAATTTCTACATTTTAAGTAGGGGTATTTTCATAATTCCTAAGATATTAGGCCCTAAACTACATCATTTTTGGGGTTATTTTCTGAGGGATTTAGGGAGTTAATTGATAGATTACTCTCATCTCTCTCATTCCCTCAAGTTAGCAGCATAGGAAACTCAGACATAAGATACAGAGTAAGATCAAGGGTTTCAGTCTTCCCCTTAGATTTCTCCAGATTGCTCTCAAGGAATTTTACTCCAGGTTTGTGAGAATTCAACAGGAGAATTGCTCTTTCCTTGTGACACCAAAAATCCTTCTAAGAATCTATATCAGTTCTAGCCGTAAAGATCAAACCTAGGGTTATCTTTCAGTCAGATTATAAATATTTCTTTTAGATTGTAGTTCTGATGAATCCTTGCAAGCCTTCACTACTTATTAAGAATGTTGTCATTCTCTTCATGAAATGTTGTTTTAGCCCTAGTTTCTATGAATATAGTAATTGGTCTTGCATAATTTACTAGATACAAATGTTGCTTGACTCTGATAGTTCTTGAAATTTCCAAGTTATTACTATCATATGATTTAATAGTCAGTTTGAATTCTAGTTCAGTCTCAGTCAGTAATTAGCCTTTTCAACATCTTTCAGTAAGTCAGCTGATCAGTTTGAATATAATCAGTTCTTGAGGAGCTTAGTAGCACTCCTTAGTATCAAGTATCAGGTTGTTCTTTAGATGGTTACGACGCTTTCAAACAAAGCAGCTCTGGCCAGTCCTAGAACACTAGTTTCTAGTTATCAGGTCTTTTAGGCTCTTAGGGTATTTCTAGATAAGTTCTCCTAACTTAAGTCTTGGGACATTAGTTTCGCGCTATCATCCTAACAGTCATAATTAGGAATTTCAGTGAAAGTAGACTTAGCATCGAGTGGGCCGGGGTTCAGTGCACCTAGATTTCTAGAACTACGTTGCCACCATTGGATTTAGCTCGAATGGGCAACAAACATTGATCACCTAGTTCAACTACTATACCCTGTCAAGGTATAGTGGGCCTTCACCGATGAAGGGTATACATCAGACTCCACGTTTAGCTCAAGTGGTTACATGTCGGTTATAGTTTCTCCGATAGTTTAATACAGTACTTCTTGTCAGTACAACTCAGTCTCAATTTCATCTCAATTCAGTTATTTAGATTTCAGGATATGATTATGACCATCAGTCAGTGCCTGTATTTATATTATTACAGTGGTATCACATAACTCATCAGCTTATATTGGTCATTTCATGTCACTTTAGTTTAGTTATGTATCTCTATTATTTTACTTACATCCTGCACACTCAGTACATTCAAAGTACTAATGTATATTTTCATACTATTCGTATTATGATACAGGTGTAGGTTCTCTGTTGCAACAGCGTCAATAGTTCTCCTCAGGCGATTTTCAGCAGCTCGATACTAGTGAGTCCTTATTATTCGAGGATGGAGCTTTAGTTTCTTTCAGTCCTTGTTTTCATACTTTAGAGTTGTTAGGGGCTTGTCCCAGCAACTCGACAACTAGTAGTTGGCTTTCAGAAATAGTAGGGTTCAGCTTGTTTTGAACTATTTGTATAAGTTTTAGTATTTTATCAGACGTTATTTTATAAATCAGTTGTTTCAGTTATGTTTTCAGCTTTCTCTAGTTATGTAGTTTACTAGTGTGATCTTAAACCATTGGTTAACTTGAGGTCACTTTTGGCACCAAGTACCATGTCACGTCCAGGGTGCAGACTCGAATCGTGACAAACTTGGTATCAGATCCCTAGGTTTAGAGTATCCTAGGATGTCTAAAAGCCGCGTCGAGTAGAATCTTTTTCATGGGTATGAAGCGTGCCACACTTATGAGGAGGTGGCTATAAGGTGTTTTTAGGAAATTTCCCTTATGTTCATACTCTTTATCGTGCATTGAGCTTAATTCCAAAAGTGCCCTCCAAATTCGTGCTCTACTCATTTCAGTGATAATATGCCGCCAAGACGAGGAAGCGGGAATGAAAATCAACCTACCCCACCAACTCCAACAGCCCCTCAAGACGATCAAGTGTTCTCTACAGAATTTAGAGCAGCAATTCAGCTGTTGGCTCAGGCTGTGACCAACCAAGTGAACTAGAAGGTGGTCACAGTAAATGTGAATGGGTCTGCCGTAGCTGCCTGGATTCGGGATTTCAACCGAATGAACCCTCCATCTTTTTATGGATCTAAAGTGGGAGAGGACCGACAGGAGTTTGTGGATGAGGTGTGAAAGATCACCCAGATCATGGGTGTTAATTTTGTAGAGAGTGCTCATCTGATCGCCTACCAGTTGAAAGGGTTAGCTCAGATTTGGTACAACCAATGGAAGGAGGGGAGGCCAACTGAAGCAAGATCAGTAGAGTGGAACAAGTTCTCTATGACATTTCTCAACAGATTCTTTCCTCGGGAATTGAGGGAGGGTAAGGTTGCCGAATTTATAAATTTGAGGTTGAGGCAGAATAATAGAACAGTGGAAGAGTATGCATTGGAGTTCACTCGGTTGTCGAGGTATGCTCCAAAGATGGTCGTGGAGCTGAGGGATCATATGCTCAAGTTTGTGAATGGAGTTTCGGACTTGGTGCTTAAAGAATGCAGAACTGCAATGCTGATCAAAGACATTGACCTCTCCAACCTCATCATTCATGTCCAACAGATAGAGGCAGAAAAGTTGAAGGATATAGAGAGGTAAAACAAGAGGGCCAGAATCAGACAGTTTGAATAAGGCCAACAGAGGTTAGGCGGCAGTAATCATCCACAGCAGTAGCAACAGAGACCTCCAGTACCCACATCAATCAGTGCCCCTTCTTTCCGATCCCGCAAGGACCGAAAGGGTGGAGCATCAGGCTCCCAATCCCAGAGTCACGTCTCTAGCAGCGGCTCATTCCCAACCTGCCTAAAGTGTGGTAAAAATCACCCAAGGGAGTGCCGTTTGGGCAAGGAGGGTTGTTTCGGTTGTGGCCATCTAGGACACAGATTAAGAGATTATCCATCAGCAAGACGGGGAAAGGCTTAGTCCACTACCTCAGAAGCCCTAGTAGGTTTCCCAACTCAGTAGGGTACTACTTCAGGTACGGATGGTGGCCAACTCCAAAATCATTTTTATGCCTTGTCTTCTCGTCAGGATCAGGAGAGCTCACCTAACATGGTTACGGGTATGTTACATCTTTTCCATATAGATTTATACGCCCTACTATATAAAAGAGCCACACTTTCATTTGTGACTCCTTACATAGATTTTTAGTTTGATATCAGTCCAGAAGTCCTCTCAGAACTGTTCTCATTCTCTACTCCGGTTGGTGAGTCAGTTAGAGCCAGTCGGGTATATAGAAACTGCCCAGTCTCAGTGTTGAGTAAAGTCATTCTAGTTTATCTAGTAGAGCTAGATATGGTTGACTTCTATCTCATCCTTGTCATGGATTGGTTACATCCCGGTTATGCCTCAGTTGACTGTAGAACTAGAGTTGTCAGGTTTCAGTTTTCCAATGAGCCAACCTTAGAATGGATGGGTAGTGTTTCAACACCTAAGGGACGGTTTATTTCCTACCTCAAGGAAAAAAGAATGATTTCAAAAGGGTGCATCTATCACCTAGTTCGGGTTACAGATTCTAGCTCCGAGACCCCAACTATTCAGTTAGTTCTAGTTGTCAACGTATTTCCTAACGTGTTTCTCGAAGATCTTATGGAGTCCCTCCCAAGCGGGAAATAGACTTTGGTATAGACCTTCTTCCATACACTCATCCCATATCTATTCCTCCTTACAGAATGGATCCAACTGAACTTAAGAAGTTGAAGGAACAGCTAAAAGACCTTTTATATAAAGGCTTCATTAGGCCCAACATCTCTCCTTGGGGTGCTCAATTTTTGTTCGTGTGAAAGAAAGATGGTACCCTCAGAATGTGCATTGACTACCGCCAACTGAATAAAGTTATAGTAAAAAATAGGTATCCCCTACCCAGGATTGACAACTTGTTCAATCAGCTTCACGAAGCTAGTTGTTTTGCCAAGGTAGATCTCAGATCAGGATATCATCATCTTAGGGTCAGGGAGTATGACATACCAAAACAACCTCAGAACTCGATATGGTCACTATGAATTTATGGTTATATCTTTTGGACTGACCAATGCCCATACAACTTTATGAACCTGATAAAAAGGGTATTCAAGCTATATATGGACATGTTCGTTATTATGTTCATAGACGACATCTTGGTATACTCTAGACATGAGGAGGATCATGCTAATCACCTGAGAATAGTGTTGCAAACTCTCAGAGACTGTCAGTTGTTCGCTAAATTCAGTAAGTGTGAATTTTGGCTAAAGTCTATGGCCTTCCTCGGTCATGTGGTCTTAGGTGAGGGTATTCAAGTAGATTCTCAAAGGATAGAAGCGGTAAAAGACTGGAGAAGATCCACTTCCCCAACAGATATTAGGAGTTTCTTGGGCTTAGCTGGTTATTACCAATGGTTTATAGAGGGGTTTTCTTCTATTGTGTCCCCTCTGACTAAACTAACTCAGAAAAAGGTGAAGTTTCAGTGGTTAGATGCATGTGAAAAGAGTTTCCAAGAGTTGAAGACTCGACTCACTACAACTCCACTTTTGACCTTACCAGAAGGAACAGATGGGTTTGTAGTCTATTGTGATGCTTTTCGAGTTGGCCTCGGTTTGCATTCTAATGCAGCGGGTTAAGGTAATAGCTTATGCCTCCAGACAACTCAAGGTTCATGAGAAGAACTACCCAATTCCTGATCTTGAATTGGCGGCAGTGGTGTTTGCTTTGAAAATATGGAGTTATTATTTTTTTGAGGTTCAGGTGGATGTTTTCACCAACCACAAGAGCCTTCAGTACATGTTTAGTCATAAGGATTTGAACCTTCATCAGAGAAGGTGGCTGGAGTTATTGAAAGACTATGACATGATTGTGCTATATCACCTGAGCAAGTCCAAGGTGGTGGCGGATGCATTAAGAAGGATGTCCATGGGGAATGTTGCTCATGTCGAAGATGGTAGAAAAGATCCATCGAAAGATATTCATAGGTTAGTGAGGTTGGGAGTTTAGTTAGTTGATTCAGTCAAGGGCGGAGTTGTAATCCAGAGTGGGTCAGAATCCTCACTAGTAGTAGAGGTTAAGTCAAAGAAGGTTGAAGACCTCATGCTCCTCAAATTGAAAGAAGCAGTTCTAAGGAAAAAACGGAGGCTTTCTCCAAAGGGAGAGATGGTGTGCTTCGTTACCAGGGCAGAATTTGTGTTCCAGAAATAAATGAGTTGAGATAGAGAATACTGGCAGAAGTACAAAGCTCCAGATATTCTATCCACCCAGGAGTCACTATGATGTACCGTGACCTAAGAGAAATCTACTAGTGGAACGACATAAAGAGGGACATTGCAGAATTTGTGGCTAGTGTATGAACTGCCAGCAGGTTAAAGTTGAACATCAGAAACCTAGGGTATGACCCAAGATATCATCATACCCACGTGGAAGTGGGAAGAGGTGAATATAGACTTCATTATAGGTCTACCTCGTTCTCATTGATAACATGATTCCATTTGGGTGGTAGTGGATCGAATGACTAAGTCAGCACATTTTCTCTCAGTTAAGACTACAGACTCAGCTGAGGATTATGCTAGAATGTACATTCGGGAGTTGGTTAGACTGCATGGAGTACCCTTGTCCATCATTTCAGATAGAGGTACCCAGCTCACCTTGCATTTCTAGAAGTCATTTCAGAAAGGACTTGGTACTCAGGTCAAGCTCAACACAACCTTTCACCCTCAGACAGATGTACAAGTTGAGCGGACTATTCAGACCTTAGAAGACCTGTTGAGAGCTTGTGTGATCGACTTCAAGGGTAGTTGGGATGTTGACCTACCTCTTGTCGAGTTTGCATACAACAACAACTACCACTCCAGTATTCAGATGGCCCCATTTGAGACATTATATGGTAGGAGGTGTAGGTCTCCTGTAGGGTGGTTTGAGGTTGCTGAAGCTACTTTAATAGGGCCAGATTCAGTTCGTGAGGCTATGAAGATAGTGTAACTTATTAGAGAAAGGTTGAAAATAGCTCAAAGCTGACATAAATCATATGTAGATGTGAGGAGAAGAGACCTGGAGTTTGTTGTAGATGATTGGGTTTATCTGAAGTTTCACCTATGAAAAGGGTGATGAGATTTGGAAAGAAAGGGAAACTCAGTCTGAGGTATGTATGACCTAACAGGTTTCTGAGGTGAATTTGCAATGTGGCCTATGAGTTGGAATTACCTTCAGAGTTAGCATCAGTGCACCCAGTCTTCTATGTGTCACTATTGAAGAAGTGCATTGGTGATTTGACCTCAGTTGTGCCTCTAGACGATGTGGATGTGAAAGATAGTCTTTCTTACAAAGAGGTCCCAATTCAGATCCTATACCTTTAGGTTCGTAAGCCGAGAAACATGGAGGTCGCTTCAGTAAAGGTTTTACGGAGGAACCAGCTAGTTAAGGGAGCCACATGGGATGCTTAAGTGGACATGATGGCTAAATATCCTCATTTATTCCCTTCGAGTTCAGTTTCAGCATCAGGTATTAAATTCATCTTCAGTGCTTTATTCAGTTCCGTACTCATCAACTCTATTCATGTTCTAAATATGCACCCTAGTTGCATCAACTCAGTTAGTATGCCTATATCAATTTGGCTTCAGCCACTCCTTAAAAAATCAGTTTATAATTTTTAGTTTGGGAATAGAACCTCTTTTCCCAGTCTTGCAGCTTACTTAGCCTTCATTCGAAGATGAATGTTCCCAATAGAGAGATATTTTAACACCCCAAAAGTTCATAAGATCATACCCGGGGGTTGAAATAGAGAAAGCGGGAAAATGTACACCAGGTCACAGGATGACTCGTCCAGTGACCCGTGAAGTACTTCATCAGTCATGGAGTGACACATGAAGTGGAGGCCTGCCTTGGAGGAATCATGGTCAGGGGGAGACCACTAGTGGTAACCAAGAGCGGTGAAGTCACTTCATGACTCGTGAAGCGAGCCGTGGTCAAGATGTTCAAGGATTGAAGGTTTGTTTACAGAAGACATCATGAGGGGAGTCAAGAGATGTGGTGTACCTTGATCTTGGGCATAATTGCATGCCCAAGTGCTACTTTATAACTCAATTTAGTCTTGTTTATCTACTTATTTATATACATTTTCATGTGATTTTATGTAAATGTGAATATATACCAACCAACATGATTAGTCCTTATTTTTAAAGAAATAATGCATTGGAGGACCCAATCTATGATTTGGTGAAGTGGAGGAATGATATCGGGAGCGAAGCACCAAAGTTGGAATAAATTGGGTGATTTCAGGAGGGCTTCGCGATACCTCAGGTATCACGGAGGCGGTGCTGTGATACACTCGTGTCACGGAGCGGTGCTCAACGATACACTTTCCGTGTCATAGAGCCGTGCTCCCGCGATACACTCCGTGTCACGGAGAGCCTTCCTCCCTTACACTGTGCCACGGAGCGATTCCACGGCAGGCATGGTACATGCAAATTCCATTTACTATAAATAGGTCCCTTAGCTCCTAAAATCGGGAAGACGATTTATTTTCGAAAACCGCCAAGGAGTGAGGGAGAAGTGGGAGAACTCACTGAGGGTTCATCAATTTCATCTTCTCTTCTACCGCAATTCTTGTAAGTATATTTACTTTAATTATAGTTTCTTATAATTATAGGAACATGAGTGGTAGAACCACTCCCTCTAGGGTTGAAGCCACAAGATATGGGGAGTGTGATGTTGCGATTTATTTTGGTTTTAAGTTATTGATTGTTGTTTTGTCTTGCATTCTTAATTATTGATGGTTTTTATGATTGATCACCATGAAAACACACACGTTAAACTTAGGCAAATGCTTGAAAGCAAACCTAGGGAAGAACATAAGAATGTAGAAGCGGTTCTTGTCTTTTGATAAGATTTTGTGGTTAGGATAGAAAGCACCTAATACCTTGCTTGGTTGATAGAATGGGAAGAGAGAAAGACATTGGCTTAGAATTATCACATCACCGCTCATAAAGTAGTTGTGAAGCTAGTTTGGTTAAATGGTTTGGTACAGAAAGTACCCTCATCAATGGCATAACCCCAAAAACCATATCCACGTAATTGAATTGCCACGAACTAGAATTAGCACCCTCGATCACAATGTAGTAGTGAGGCTAGTTTGTCGTGTTTATGAGTTCGGAAGACCATGAACATGCAATTCTAATTATGTGAGACAACAATTGATAGTTTCTTACTTAAACCATTTCAAAACGTAGTATCGCATTATTATCCGTCTTTAACTCTACGTTGCTCCTTGAATTAATTCAAAGTATTTCGTTGACCACATTTAGACTTAATTAAACTCTATTGAAAACTTCTATAATCAACACTTGCGGCATTTTAATGCTTATCACACTTGAACTTGATAGTTAGCTAAATTGGTCAGTCCTGTTGGTTCGACATTCGACTCTTAAAGGGCCACTATGTGCCCCGTACGGCCCGTACACTTGCGGAGCCCGAACAAGTTTTGGCGCCGTTAGGCGGGGACTCGTGAAGTTTAGTGAATTTGTCTGTTTTTGTGTGATTTTTAAATTTCCTTAAGTGTTGAAATTTTATTTTTTGTTAGTGTTAGATTTATTTTATTTTTAGTTTTTAATCTGATACACTTCTTAACATGACATCATGGAATATAAATGGGTTAAATGGTGGATACTCTTACTTTGATGAGTCTTGTCTGACTTTTACTTAAGGACCCCACTTGTAGCAACATAGCTACGTGCAATATATGTGGTGGTCAAGAAGACCATTGGGATAGGTGTCAGAATGCATCCCTCCCCAAGCCCCTACTATGATCATACATTTGTTTTTGCTGAATAGGCATGATGAAAATAGGACTTGGAAGGCCAAGCTTGAATAGAATACATGCTAAAAACGGGTCACGACAAACGAAGCAATGAAGGATACGATGGAAGCATTGAGAATTTAGCAAGAGGAAAATGGAGAAGCCTTGGAAATGATAAGCAACAAGTTCATGGAGATGAGGATTTGAAAAGTGAAGCTTGCTACGAATTGCAAGTGACAATTTTATGCAATACTCAGGAGGGACTACAAGGAGAAGATGAGAGTGATTTCTTGAAACAAGCTCAACTATTGGAAGCTCCCGAGAGTCTCCATGATTGTCTCACACGTATAGCCGATCCATTCTTGAAAGAAGAGATAGAGTACCTACCATTTGACATTCATGTGGAGTTAGATGTTAATGTGGAGAAGGTATATACAAGTAAGAAATCAAGCAAAATGCAGTTTCATAGTTGAGGTGTATTGTACCTCAATCGAATCATTTTCGACATTAGTTTGGTTGACAACCTAGAACTAAGTCTTCCAAACTTGTGGAGAAAGATATAGCGAGAACAAGCCCCATATATTACGAAATTTGCGATTACGAAAGAAGAATGACTTCACATACTTAAGGGCCAATAAATGCCCAGCGTGACATCTACTGCTTGGTCCTTTTAATTTTTCACCACCACCACTGCAGGAGCATAAGAAAATTAGAGAAAGAAATTAGGGTGAGATTCTATCCTCAAGGTGGAGAAAAAGTGGTGAAACTTGATACGTCGTGCGCGACGTAAAATTAAGCCTTGGCTTGCCCAGGAGGCAACCCAAGAAGTACCATGGGTACCATTGATTCATATCCTCAAGGTGGAGGAAAAAGTGGTGAAACTTGATACGTCGTGCCGCGACGTAAAATTAGGCGCTGCTTGGGAGGCAACCCAAGAGTACCATGGGTACCATTTTAATTTCTTGTATTTGTGTTGATTTTATCTATTTTTCATCTTGTGTTGTTTTTGGTGGAAAGTTAGGCACATATAGAAGGGAAGTCTGAGTACCCGTGGAGGATGAAGCTAACAAGCATGGAAGCGAAAAAGTGTGGGGTTGAACACCCACTTGTGCAAAGTTGAAGAAAAGCATGCAAAGGGGAAGAAAAGCATGCTAGCCTATTAAGATAGGTTAAGTCATTCTAGCTTATTCCAAACTCATGCATGCAAAGTTCTAGAGTATAGAGGCTGATCAAGCATAAAACCCTAAGGTTCTTCATCAATTGTTCTTCAATTCCTCCTGGGCAAGTAAGGGAGTGGTAGAATCCAAGTCTCTTAGGCATGTAGGGTATGAATGGGTGAATTCGTTCACACCCATGCCCAATCTCTCCTAATTCATGAAATTTTATTTTAAAATCTTATGGGGTTTTATCCTAAATCTTATGAACTCCTAATGATATATCTATGGGTTACTACCTCTCATGTTTTACGTCATAATTTACGAATCATGGGAAGATTCTACAACTAATTTGATTATAAATTTATTGATTTAAATTTCTATTAAATTATGCCGAATCATGCATGTTCTATGATAAATCGAGTGATGATTTTACCTTGATTTTGATGTTTTTTAACCCATCATGATTTATGATCTATGATATGGATTTACTCAAATGCTTATCGTAAATTTATGATTACTAAGTATATACATGTTTTACAAGTATGCATGAACCTTATGATTTACGATTTACGATTATGGCCGACTCACGGGCCTTATCTAAATGTCTAGATCGCGTATTCACAAGCATGCTTATGATTATCATGATTTGACTAGCCTACGTATCTCATGTATATTATCCTATGAGCGCTATATATATTTTGAGAGTAGTATTTAACACCGAGTAGGTTTGGCGCCCAAGTTTTGCCCCGAATCTCAGAACTAGGTGCCACCGTACGTCATGATGGGAACTCCCTTGAGACTTTCTCCTTTTTCCTCAAATGGGCCTTTCATGAGTGATATCACGCCTTTCATGGTTCTACCTTTGGCAAGGTACGAACACCCTCCCGGCTAGGGGTTTATAGGTCGGGCTCCATGTGTGCTCATATGGGGTATGTTAGTTATAAGAATCTCCTACTGTTACTCATGATTTATGTATGATTATGATTATATACTTTGGCTCAATTCATGTTTAATAAAACTTTTCTCTTGAGAGTATGATTATGAATGATTTACGAATGTTTTGAAACCCTGAGTCTTATGTTACATTATGATATTTATGTTATGATCATGTTGTCCTACTCTTATGCACTTTTATGTATTTTAAACATCCGTTTTACTTACCTTGCATACTCGGTACATTCCACGTACTGACTATATACTCTATGTTGTATCGTTTCATGATACAGGCCCTGATCTTCAGACTCAGCCCCACTACTTGCCATCTTTCGGAGTTAGCATCAGTCCCTGTTTGTGAGTCCTCATCTGTCGAGGGACCTTATTTATTTCATTTATGATTGAGCATCTTCAGTTTTTAGCTTTAGAGAGTTAGTTGGGGTCTTGTCCCATCAACTCATCAGACGTAGAGGCTATTTAGACATAAAATGTAATCAACTTCAGATTTGTGTGTATCTCTAATGTTATGCTTATCTTAGACTTCCGTTAAGTTTATCATGCTGATCTATCATTTTTATGACTGAGCTAGATGTATGCTCATGGCATGGATCGACTTAGAGTCCCTCAGGGTTCCTTGTCCCATGTCTCGATCCGGGCCCATGTTCGGGTCGTGACAAACTTGATATTAGAGCCATAGATTTTGAAGTGTCCTAGGGTGTCTAAAAATCATGTTAAGTAGAGTCTTTTTTATGGGTGCGAAGCGCGCCACACTTATGACGAAGAGGCTTTGAGACGTTTAGGAAATATTTCCTTTTTTCATGACTCTATCTCGTGCCATGAGTTCGACTCTCTCCATTCCTCTAACTCATGCTATACGCATATGCAGAAACATGTCTTCTCAGAACAACAACGGGAGTCAATCAATCCCACCAACTCCAATGGGTCCCATGCAAGTTATGGATGTAGAACTCGGGGCCGCCCTTAGAGTGTTGATACGATCCATGATCACCCTACCTAACCAACAGACTATTGCATTAGTGAACCCTACCGGAGAGGCGACAACTACTAAGGTTCAAGAACTCACGAAGAGTAGCCTGTCTAAGTTTGGTGAATCTAATATGGGTGGAGTGTGTAAGGGGGAAGAAAAGAGGAACAAGAGGCCCAAGACCGAAAACCTTGAGAGTTCCCAACAAGGGTCGAGTAGTGGAAGTCTCTCTCAACCCCGTCAGAAGTCTCTAGCTCAAGTTTGGGGATATAAGCCCAGGGTGAGGGAGATTACTTATCCATTTTGCAGGATCTACGGGAAGAACCACATAGGAAAGTGCTCGGCAGGTTAAGATGTTTTCTTCTATTGTGGACAACTCGGTCATAAACATAGAGATTGCCCTTCAGTTAAGCAAGACGACCAGAGAGGCCATGCCTCGGCCACCCCTCCAACAGTCCTATCTAGCCATTTATCATGCGAAATGTGGTAGATCACATGCGGGACAATGTTTAGCAGGTTCATATGTTTGTTACAGATGTAGGGAGGCGGGGCACATGTGCAGGAATTGCCCATCGGCCAAGCAGGGAAAGGGTAAAGTTGATGCGCCAATCACCGGATCAGTAGCTCCAGTAAATCGCCCATCCCAGTAGGACAGGTTACCAAGAGCAAGTGGCAGTCAGCCTCAGCTGTATTCCCAAGTATGTTATAATCCTTCCTATCGAACCTACCATGGTTGCTAGTTCCGAGAACTACTTTACAAGGTGCAAGTTCCCTTTGTGCATTTTAATATGAGACTTATTTTGTGGAAGGTAGGGAAATGGTAAGTGAAGGGCCAAGTCCAATCTTGAGTTTTCTAGTAAGGAAGTTCTATGATAGTATTTGGGGGTAGTCAACCCATCCTCATTTAGATGTTCCCCTTATGTTTCGCTCGATGCTACGCTCAACTCATGCTTATGTTCAGAACCCTAAGATGATAGGTAACCCCGTCAGTCAGCGATCCCAATGTTACCCATTCAGCTTCATGTCATGACCCTCGTTATGTATGTGAACTCATGTCTCTTAGCACGCTCAGCTCTATGAACCCAGTCCCTAAGATTTGCCCTATCGACTTATAAGATCGTACTATATCAGGCATATGTCCAGCTGAGATTTTATAAATGATTCATGCTCATGATTCCCTTATTCTAAAACCTATGGATGTTCCCCCTGATGGAGACAATGGTTAAAATGGGTACGTTCAAGGTAACTCCCTATCCCTGCCTTAGGTGTCGGGTATGTAGAAGTCTAGGAAGTGCAGTTATTAGCTAAGCCTGGGAGTGTACCAAACCACATGGTCATTTTGTGATTTTAGATCTATTTTCCTAAATCAAACCTTTCCATATCTTTATTTTGTTATTCATGACTTGTGGAGGTGGATGACCCATTTCTGAGATGATCTAATGAAGATCGAGTGAGATTTTCAATTTTGGAGGGTTTGAGGTTTGAGGTTTGATCAAAGTCAACATTTCAAGTTAATGAGATCGAATTTGGATTTTGAAAGCTCTGTTGATTTTGGATGGTGAATTATGATTTAGTTGGTTAGTTTGGATGGATTTCGAGGTGATTCGAGAGTGATTTGAACCTTTGGTTGAATTTATGAGCTTTGGGAAAACTAAGTTTGACCAAGGTCAACTTTCAATCCAAATAACCTTATATCGGTAATTAGATGATCCCAATAGCTCCGAAATGTGTTTCAATATTAAATTGCGTATTTGGGTTGTGACCGGTGGATTTCGGATGAGTTTTGGGTCGATTTAAACATTTTGCATATTTGGCATGATCTTAAGCATAGAAAGGGAAAACTCGGGGTTCAGGACTTCAAAATTCTTAGCATAAATTTTAGAAGTTTGTCTTGTTAACTCATCGGATGGTGGTATCATTATTCAGAATGAATAAGAATCATCCTTGGTGACTGATGTAAAAGCTAGACAAGACGAGGATCCGAGCTTAGTGAAGTTGAAAGAAGTCGTTTAGGAGCATAAGGTAGAGGTCGTCTCCAAATGGGGAGATGGTGTGCTTCGATATCAGGGTAGTTGGTGTGTTTCGGGTGTTGATGATTCGAGAGCTAGTTCGATTTCATGGGGGTGCCCTTGTCCATCATATCAGATAGAGGTACTCAGTTAACTTCCCAGTTTCGGAGGTAGTTTATAAAGGGACTTGGTACTCAAGTTAAGATCAGTACAACATTTCATCCGCAAACCGATGGTCAGGAAGAGCAGATGATTCAGACTCTCAAGGACATGTTGAGAGCATGCATGATTAACTTTAAGGGTAGTTGGGATGAGAATTTTCCTCTCATTGAGTTTGCATATAAAAAAATCTGTCATTCCAGCATTCAGCTGGCCCCGTTTGAGGCTCTCTATGGGAGGAGATGTGGATCGCCTATTGGTTGGTTTGAAGTCAGGGAAGCTACGATAATAGGTCCATATTTAGTCCACGAGGTCATAGAGACGGTTCAGCGTATAAGAGACAGGTTGAAAACAACTTAGAATTGCCAAAAGTCCTATGCAGATGTGAGAATGAGAGAACTTGAGTTTAAAG
>JACEIK010015694.1:0-17891 GCA_018107945.1 Datura stramonium | reverse complement strand
GCATGGGTGTGGAAGAAAGCACCCACTCATAGCCTTACATACCTGGGAATGAAGAATCCTAACTCTTCCTAATTGCCCAACTGAGATTTCCCTTGAAACCCTTGAATTTCTCCTCACTTTCTTCCTTTCTCACCCTTGCATGCATGAAGAAAATGGCCTAGATGGGTCTTTCTCAGATTAAAACCCTCTATTACGAGATTTAAACGACGTAGTATAGGCCCTTAGAACTTAGGAATTATGGAAAAGCCCTTACTGAAAATGCTGAAAATAACTGTCAGGGGGTCTTGACGAACGACCTGACGACTCGTTACTACGGCTCACGATCCGTTGGTTCACCCGTCAAGTGCACTGCCTCATCATTCATGAATACTCCACTGGCTTAGTGACAGCCCTTCTAACAGGTCATTAGGACTGACGACGACTCGTTAGGTACCATCCGTCAGGTACACTGGATAAGCTTCACTATCTTTCTCTAGGACCTCCCCACGACTGACCTGATGACTCGTGGTGACTGACCACGAGTCGTTACATCACCCTTGAAGACCTCGAGTCCTTCAACATCTCAGGCCTTCCTTACGAGTCACTTGACGACTCGTTTGGCCTATTCACAAGTCGTTAAGTGACCCATTCCGCAATTGCTACAACATTTTCAAATTTTTCTCCTAATTCACTTCCGAGTTTGATTCTTGAATTCCTAGGGTACAATAGATACCAAGTTTTTCACGACCCGAACAGAGGCTCGGATCGCAACACATGACAAGGATCCCCGAGAGACCCCAAGTCGACCCATGGCATAAGCATACATCTAACTCAATCAAAGAAACTGAATAATCAAAAATTTAAACATAGCGTAAGTCTAACTTACACATAACATCAGAATACGTAATTTGAAGATAAATACAACCATATGTCTGAAAAGCCTCTATACATGATGAGTTGATGGGACAAGACCCCAACTAACTGAAAAAATTTGAAACCGAAATGCATATAGGAAATCTGAATAGTCTAGTCTTCGGGAGATGACTCACCAACAACGGAAGTGCTAACTTTGAAGTCAAACTAGGAGCGGGGCTGAACCTGGGATCCGGGTCCTGTATCATGAAACGGTACAACATAGGGTATGTGGTTAGTATGTGAAATGTATCGAGTATGCAGGGTAAGTAAAACTGCTTAAGTAAAATCATTTAAAGACAATGCATAATGTAAAACTTAAACATTAAGAATCTGAGTGTAGGGCTCACATGCATTCTTTCTAAAATCTTGATCTCATCATAACATAACATATCATCATAACATATCATAACATAATCGATTGACTAAAAGATGAAATTTGATATTTATAAGCAAAGCTGAGCAATGAGTCAAACCCGCTTTAGAAGATGCTTACATAAGTAAAATGTCATGAATAATGAACATGCATAACTTAAACCATGAGTAACAATGGGAGGCTCGTCTTTTAATTGACATACCACGATAGAGCTTACGTGGTCCGAACTATCACACTCAAGTGGGTAGAGTTATCCCTAGCCTTGCCAGGGCTAGGGACGATACCATGATATCAATATCAAGCTCATGTGCCAACAAGGCCAGGGATAGCTTACAAGGGAGGTCTCGAAGTAACATATATAAGTATAACCTACATTGGCGCGTAATTCTGAGGCATAGGGTGATCGACCCTTAGTCTTCTCAGTGCTAGACCCTACTTCCAAAAATATGCATATGCTCTACATCGTTATTCAACGAAGCTCAACATCATCTATTGATGAAGTTGAACATCGTCTATTGACGAAGCTCAATAATCAAATACATCTCATTTATGAAATAATGCATATGAGAAGCTTTATCTCAAAACATATCACAAGCTTAAAGAATATTGGGAGTCTTCACTCCAAAACCATGTGGTAAGCTCAATTCGAGAAATCATCAATCATACTTTGGACATGTGAGCATAGCCCAAAGCTTTATCATACTTGAAAATACTCAATTCATATAGAAAACATGATTATAAACATTGGTAGCTTGAAAACATGCATTTCATCATAATAGCTCATCATCATCATATATTCATCACAAATCTCATCTTTCATGAACTTTTAATCAATGGGTTTTTCTATTCATAAATCTAGAAACATGATTTTTAGTTGAAAATATTATAAAAATTTCTCATACTTCATAATTCAATGGTAGAAAAATATTTAATTCATACCCATGTAAAGAATTAGGAAATTCATGTATTTGGGTTAAAACCCCATAGATTTGTCATAGAACATTCATGATTTACAAAGGGATTGGGCATGAGTGTAAAAGGAATCACCCATTAATAGCCCTACATACGGGGGAAAATCAATTCTCACCACTCCTTGAAAACCTAAAGGATGATTTGAAGAAAACCTTGAAGAACAAGCTTAATCACCTTCTGAATTCTCGAACTTTGCATGCATGAATGAACAAGGCCTAAAATGAACTTAACTCCTCTAAAAGTCACTATTCATAACTTAAATTTACATAGTTTAGGCCTTTGGATCTTACGAATTATGAAAAAACCCTTACTAAATTCACATGAATTAACTGTCAGATTGTCCCAACGAGGGACTTATTTACTCCTTACCCTAAACCACAACTCGTAGAGTCATTCGTCAAGTACACTGCTCAACTGATCAACTTTGCTAGTTATGGGAAACATCACGATCCATCACTAATGACCACGACTCATGGTCACCATCCGTTATGTACACTGCCCCCATACCAATTAATTCGTCAACTAGCTAACCACGACCCTCCCCACGAATCATGGGGACTGACCATGACTTCTGGGGTCCTTCCATTGAGTACACTGCCCTTCTTCCTTCTATTTTCCTTCTCATCCACCCCACGACTGACCTAACGACTCGTGAGGCATGACCACAAGTCGTGGTCATGCCCATGGGATCTAATTTCTCGAGTTCCACATTAAATTCCTTGGCCTCCCCACTAGTCACATCACGACTCATGGGCTGCTCTCACGAGTCTTCTCACGACTTGTTCTGTGCTTGGTCCCAAATTTTAGGATTTTCTCTGTTTTAACTCTCGGGTCTTATCTTTGGGTTTCCGGGGTATAACAGTGGTGTACCCGATTACTCATAGTGACCAAGTCATTGTCAACACTATCGATATTCTTCATCCTTCAGACCACTGTTGACCAACTTGACTGATCTTGGGCAGAATTATATGCCCAAGTGACACTCAAATGCTTCATTTCGTCTTGTTTATCCATTGATATTTGTGCATTCTCATGTAAATTGTAGTTAAAATATGAATTTATACTAACCAACATGATTAGTGCTGTTTTGCAGGAAAAATGTAATTTTAGGAAGCTAAAATGCATGTTGGGAGAAATTGGGAATGGACTCGGAAGCGAGTAGTGGAAAAGGCCAATGAAAAGCAGCAAATAAAGGGGCTCTGCGATGGAGCCATGTCACGCTGTCATCGCGGAGGCATTCTGCCCCGGATGATTTAATTTGGCCAAGTTCCAGTGGAGGTCAGCGTTGCCTCTGTGGCATGTTGGACATAATTACCTGGAACATTGAATTCCAGTGAGGGTTCGCGTCGGCGCCGTGGCACGCTGAGGAGTAAAAGCTGATGAACCGGATTCGAGTAAGGGTCCGTGTTTGCTCTGTGTCATGGAGGCAGTGCTCCGCGATGCACTCCGTGACACGTTGCTTGTTATTCCAGGAATAAATCCCACTAGTATAAATAGCACACTTGGGTTCATTTTTAATTATTCTGACTTAGTTGAGCAAGGACGTGGGTTACAGGCAGTTGAGGGGACGAAAATCCTAAATAGCACACTTGGGTTCATATTTTTGCACTATTCGACTTAGCTGAGCAAGGACGGGTTACAAAGAGGGACGAAAATCCCAGGATTCTTCTCTATCTCTTTCTCATTTATTTCAATTGTTCATGATTTACACTCATTTGATGATGTTTAATCCACAAATGAGTGGCTAAATTCACTTCTTGCCGAGGTTAAGAACAATTGTAGTGGAATGTAATTATTGATCATTTTGGTTTTTCATCTTTTCTTCCATGGTTGTTATATCAATTCTGTTCTTACTGCATTAATGTGTGGCCAATGTTAATGTATATCTAAAAAGTCCTACTTCATCTCGAAAGAGAAAGAAATTGGAAAGTTGTGAATTTGGTAGGATATGATCTCTTTACTTAGTTTGGGAAAATTGAAAATTGATTTACCTTCGTAATAAAAATATTTGAAAGTTGTATTAGTCAACTGTGGAATCGATTTTGTATGGTTAGAGCATGAATTCTTTTTATCCTAGAAATGTAGGTGGAAGGTTCATGATTCTTAAGCTGGGTTGAATACGAAAGTGTTTTAATCCATAGAAAATCTTGACTAGAAACCGTAGGAAAGATTAACCGATTTGTACGATAAATTGCTTCCCTACATGTTCGTTTAGCCTAAAGAAGCTCATTACTATAGTTCAGACTCAATTTGTAATTTTGTTTTAGATTAGTATAAATTTAGGAAACAAACTCCCAAACCTTTTTAAACCGGTCCGCATTTTGTGGTTAGAGTTCATTAACGCTTGATTAGATTATTACCTTGGTACGGTCCCTGTGGGATCGATACTTGGCTTAGTTTATCCATTTTACTACTTGTTCGACCACGAGCACTTGCGTGTAGTTATCAAAAGACGCGCAATATCGACTCCAACGAATTGTGGAAGCCGACCACGACCGTGGTCACCTCAAATATAAAAATTTTAACCACAACCAAACTTCTCTCCACGAGTCACTCCACGACTCATGGTGCACTTACCGGGTCATAGGACAACTCGTCTTGTGACCCCATGCACAAAATTCAATTTTCTCCATTTCAACTCCCGAGTCCGATCTATGATTTTTCAAAGGTATTACATAGGTCATGTGTTAGATAATTCTTCCCACGAGTTTTAAGTTTTCTAGAGTCACATGCAATGACCTTGCCATGCTACATCGTAACACAACTTAGGCCAACCCTAAGCCTCATGATACACAACAAAACAATTCGTGCTCCCTAGTAGGGTCAAATCGGGGCCGAAGTGTTGAGTCTTTAACTCCCGAAAATTCTTTTCACAAGCATCCACCGCTGAAATTCTGACCTTTCTCTCGGCCAATCCTAGTCAACCCGTGCCGCAATGGTTGAAAGGAATCCCTCTCGCGAACCTTCTACGAGCGGTGCCAAACCCAAGAAGCTCCTTAATATCAGTGGGACCGATGTTCTGGGCCAATTTTTCACCACTTCTATCTTTTGCGAGTCCACCGAATACCTCACTAAACACCATATGACCTAAGAATGCTACCGATTTCATCCAAACCTCACACTTGCTTAATATAGAAAATAACCGGTAATCCTGAGATTTGCAACACAATCCTAAAAATAAGCGGCATGCTCCTTGCTGTGAGAGTATATGAGAATATAATCTATGAAAAATGATCAATAAAATATCCAAATATTTCTTGAACACTTTGTTCATCAAGTCCATAAAAATTGTAGGAGCATTCGTTAGTCCAAAAGACATAACTATGAAGATAAATGACCATACCGAGTCACAAAGGTTGTCTTCGATGTCACTCTCCCAACTCTAATTTGGTCATAGCCCGATCCGAGCTCTATCTTGGAAAAGTGGGTTAGCACCCAAATCAACTAAGTCATGAACTCGGGGAGGGATACTTACTATTGATTGTGACCTATTCAACTACTAGTCTATGAACATCCTACTGAACCATCCTTTTTTTTTCGAATAAAGTGAACTAGACAACCACATGGGGACTCACTTAGCATAATATAACCTTTAGTCTAGGATATCCTTCAACTCATTCAAATCTTTGAAGCTCATTTTGAGCCATCACAAGGAGGAAAAGATATGAGTTGTGTATCGTGGAGAAGGTTAATACCAAAGTCAATATTATGCCTTCTGGGAGGGGACTCTGGTAGATCATATGGAAACAACTTTTGAATACTCACCTACCACCGGAAATTAACCGATGATTCTGGTCTCGAACGCCGAATCCTTCACTTGAACTAGATGGTACACACAAACCTTGGAGATAATCTTTCTAGCCTTGAGGTAGGAAAGAAAGTGACCTACATGCACCGCTAACTACTCTTCCACTCTAGGATTGGTTCACCTAAGAACCTAAAACTCAACCATATAGGTTCTACAATTGACTCAAGCATAATAAGCATGTAATCAATCCATACCGAATATAAAATTGAAATACTATATCTAACTCCTCTAAGTCTACTGAGGTAACTTTATGAAGAATCATGATAGGGTAATTTTTGTACAATCTACTCAAGAAAACTAACTAATCAATGGGAGTAAAGATTTCGAGAAGGTTTCATAGGATTTCGGGACCGACTCCAAAACTAACAACAATATAAAGAGTCACAAAAGATAGTGTAGCCTTTGATTTAACAATGCCTAAACATCAACATGGAATACTCGTAACATACCAAGACTACATTTGCACTTACCATGCCGAGAAAAAAGTGCGTAACGTGTTCTGCTACGTCCGCCAAATTCGCACTAAAAGAGGTGCCCCCGCCGAGATGGGTGAGCTTGAAGAGCGCCGAAGTGGTAGCCGGGGCACGCCTGTCATTACCTGCCTAATCGAAGGACAATCTTTGATCATATGTCCTAGCTATCCATACCCAAAACAACTATCAAGCACCAACCAAGCACTCACTGGTGCTTCCTACCACACTTCCTAAAGCTGAAAAACTCGTGCTCCCCTTACATACCTCTCGAACTCTAGAGCCCGATGTTCCTATGATCACATTTGGGTTTGCATGAACGCTAGTTTAATATGGAGCTAGAGCCGATAACTCTGGTGGAACCGAGGGCGATGCCCACCATTGAATCTCCGCCAAAGTGCCCGTGACTTCATTCTGGCCCTATTGGCCTCTCTTCTTCTCCTTCATCTACTCGCCTCTATTTGCCGGGGCTTATATGATTAGTTTGGAGAAATCTACATCATTGATCAACATTGCAGTTTTGCACTCCTAACCAATGAATCGCCAATTGCTATGAACTTGCTCATACGAGCCCTCAAATCGCCCACATTCTTCCTCATGCATACTTGGACGACCAAGTACACTCCAAGGCATGCTCCTAGACAAGCCATGTTGTTTTTCTTAGATTGACAAACTCAACTTCCTTTGCCTCCCTCAACTCTCGAGGAAAGAACCTTTCTAAGAAGTGGTAGCAAACTCATCCCAACCAATGGGAACTACACCAGCCCCGCTCTTCTTCTACTAATGAAACCATATATGAGCAACCCTTCCACTAATAGGAGGCTAAGTCTCGCATCTTTCCTCTTGCATCACCCCTATAATTTAGGTGATCTTCGGACCTCCCGGGTCCTCATCAACCTTCGACCCAAGAAACTCATGTGGGTTCATCCCAAGAAAGTCTCGCACCCTCATCACCTTGCATTCCCATTCCGGTGGACATAGGCCACTACCTTCGGTTGACTGGGATGTCATAACCTAAGCCAACATCTAAAAAGTGGCCCTGAATATTTGTGCATGGGTAACTTCAAGTAAGGATATACTGAACAAGTGGTTGGCAATGCCGGCTCTGTTGCGCTATGCTGCCATGGCCATTTCACTTTCCATTGCCATTTATTCATTGACTTCGCGTGGATGCATATATTTGCAAACACAATTGGCATGAGTTAGGGGAATAGAGAGATGTACTTCATTGCACGACATAGATCATGAACGGCGGGAACTTTTCCTAAAATGTCTCGTAGCCTCTTCTCTATAAGTGTGGCACACTTCACACCCATGGAAAAGACTCTACTTAACGTGGCTTTCGACACCCAAGGCACACCTAAACCTTTTCTTTGATAACTAATTTTTCACGACCTCCGATGATTCTTCGAATCGAGACGGGGGACCTAGAACCATGAAGAGCTCCAAGCTAACCCATGACACATACATAGCATGATAAGAGCCTTACCGAGCGTAAACAGCCATGAGCACGATATGTTGAAGTCTCAGATATCATAAGGACAAAAGGGTTAATAGCCAAATCAACTACGTTGAACTATCTATACATACTGTCTAAAAGCCACTACTACTATGACGAGCTAATGGGACAACACCCAAAACTATTCACTAAGTCTCTGGAACCGAAAGACGCATAAAACATAAATCTAATAACGTCCTAGGAGAATGAGGACTCACTCTAGCGGGAATAGGGTTGGATTCATTGGGAGCAAACTATCGTTGAGATTGAGATGGATCACCCAAACCTATATCATGAGATGATATATCATGGAGTATGCGGTCAATACTTTTAATGTAATCGAAAAGTATGTGGGAAAAGTAAAACATGCTAGTAAATTGTTTTGAAATCATGCATATAAATCAAGATGGATCATTAGAGTAAGGACAATACACATGTGTGGTAATATATCTTTAAACATACATAACCATAAGCTACTCATCACAAGTTGAACATAATGACCCATGGTTTAGAAATAGAAATCTTATAGCGTACTATACTTGAAAACATAAGTGAAAACTCATAAACCGGGAATAATGGGTCAAATATGCTATAAGACATAGTATCATAGACATGAAGATGAGTATAGGAAAAATATGAGAAACAACGGAGATTCATCATAACCGACAACTATCATATATTAGCACATGATCATCCCACATCTTGCCCAAGTGGGACGAGAGTCAGTCCTAAGATTGCTGTGTGGCAAAGGATGAATAAGATGTGATATCAATGAAAGTGTGCCCTTGATGGGGAAGCCCTCTCTGGAGAGGTCCCAAATAACAATATATCATAATGCGTTGGCACGTAGTTCAATGACCAAGTGCAGCTCGTAATCCTCGGCCTACATGTTAAATACTACTCTCAAAATATGCGTATTTCTCATAATAATATTCTCAAATTATAACTTGAATCATTTTAGGAGTATTGACCCAAACAATCTTTAAAAAATTAGATCGTATAAGCCTTGGCTAAAATCATGACAAAGAATACTTGACTTTACATGCCTGCCTAAATCATTAAATTAGAGATACTTGAAATATGCTTCATAATTCGAAATCATGGAATAATAAGTTAAGGATTCAATATTCTATGCATACTTGATAATTTATCATGCTTGAATTCATAGACTTATAAGCTTGAAATTTATAAATAATGCATTATAGGACATAATCTTCATGAACATTGAAATAGTGAATTAATAAGTAAATTAAGGTTTAATTTTCCTAATAGTCATGAAACATCAATCTAAACATGAAGGAATCATACCCAGAGAGAAAGCATGGAAGATTTTATGAAAATGGGTAATAACCCTAGAATTCACCTAGCTCATCTGAATTATAGAATTGGGATGAAATTGGGCATGAGGGTGGAAGAGTTTTCCCATTCCTAAACCTCTACATACCTGACTCGAGAGTTCTTAACTTGATTAAACCCAAAGGAATTTCGAGGAAGACTACGAAGAACCCTAGCTTTCTTTAGGGGATTTGATCTTTCTATTTGGAGTGTTAGAGTAGAATGAGGGTTTAAGATGATTAAAACCCGCACAATTCTTTAGAAGGTTTAAAATGATTTAGTTTAGGAGTTAGGAACTTAGAAATTATGAAAATACCCTTAATGATCAGACAAGAAAGATCACACTGTCAGACCCAATGAGGGACTGGATTACCCACTAGGAGACTTGGCGGGTCATCCCCTTACCCGTTTCCATTGGCAACCTTTCCTCCATTATCTATTCTTTTTACACTCAATGAGTCACTGTCGGGGTCATTTGGGGACCGACTCCACTCCTTCCTAAATCCGTCACTTCGAAAATAATATTCTCCAATCTTGGCACCACCTAAAGAGTCACTCAACGACCCATTAGGTCACTTTGACGGGTCACTAGATGACTCATCCTATGACCCGGTGCAAGATTTTCTTAATTTTTCTCGTTTCAACCCTGGTCCATCTTAGGGACTTTTTGGGAGCTGGCAATGCAAAACAGCTCACCTTCACGTCTTTAGGACAATAAAGTAGCCTAATTTATTTTGTTATTATTCTTAGAGATTGATATGAATTTCGAGTTTCTTGACAAATTTTATGTAGTCACGATACTTGCGTCATGCCGCATTAATTAGGCGCTGCATGAGGCAACCTCGTGAGGTGGTTTGGTGAAGTCTCGAGTAATCGAACCACTTGCTTCGCGGACTCAACAATGTTAAATGAGGCACTTGGGAAGAAAATCGCGACTATTCCAACGGGTCGCTGTGTAGGTGTAACAAGAATCGTGGGTGAAAACTGCATTGCAGTCTTGGAATGCTTCAGTACTTCCAGTCGTGATATGGTGGTATAGCTCGTAGTCCCATCCATACTAAGAAGCAGAGACATGTCCAATGCATGAAGTTCATACTACGGTTGGTCATTAAGAATCATACCTGGCGTGGTACGAGTCGAGTACTCACCATAGCGATGAACCGTCCTAAGTGACGGCGTGCACTCGTCCTACGAGTCATGGCATCCTCATGAATTGTACCACCCACTCAGATCCCTGCATGTTTTCTAAGTCTCATGTAAGAGTTCAAGGGATGAGTCTTAGGTATGACCTACCCACTATGCAGTACGAGTTGTGATGGGTTGATTAAATGAAAAACCTTACTCGACCCGACTTCCGACTTGAATTTTTAAATTCCCCCATAAACTATTTAAAATCAAATATTTCGACATAAATTTCCCACACAAGCAAAAACACAAACCCACAATCATCTCCTCAATCCTAACTCACCCATAACTCATTCCCACTCGTTGAAGCACGGTTTTGCAATAAGCTTGCAAGTTTGAGTTGGATTTTTATACTCTACATCTCAACCAAGCAAGAACCCATCAATAACTTAGCAAGTAAGTTGAAATTTTTCATCCTTCTCTCTCGCTAGTAATGAAATGGAGTCCTCCACTCATGAAAATGGATGGAGGAATATGATCGAGACCACAAGGGATCTTGGCAAAAGATGGGTGTGGGAAATTAACATGCTATATGAATTTAAAGTGCTGGGGTAGTGAGTTAATCGGGAATAATTCATGTTAGAGATTGAGTGGGTAGTTGACTATTATGTATTATTGAATTAATGGGTGGGGAAATCTCGAGTACCCATCTAAACATGTGTTGTTTGCATATCGGGCACCGCACAGAGAAGTACAAAGCCACGAGCCATCCGACGACTCATGATTTCCTATTACAACTCATAGGATGATTCGTTGGGACCGTCCTGTGTTATTAAGTTTGGAAAACCATGGCATTGGACTTTGTACAATTTGTGGTATCTCACTATAGATCCTACCAAGTGGTCGTACAAAGAAATAGTATGGGTGAAAATCATAAGCAAAATTACGACTCATAGCACGTACTTAATTGTGATAATGATACGTACTAAAATACAAAAAATTCAATTCTCAAAAAGTTCACCATACGACCATTGGTATTAGCCACACCATCATGGTATAGTCATACAACGAGTCATGGCTATGACAAAAGTCACTATGAGTCACAAGACGAATAGTACAACCTTGCACGACTCGTACTAATGAGCCGTAGTATGATATCGAAAATGATTTTTTTGCTTTGTTCTCTCGAGATCCCTTATACTAACCTCGTTCTCCACAAGAACAATGACCAAAAAAGACGAAAGCAACAAAGGATGCCGTGGATAAGAGGGAAAAGTAAATATTGCTACTCGTAAGGCCCTAAGAGATTAGACATCTGCATCCTAGTAGGATAAAGACATAACTAGTAGTTCACTAGAGGAGTACCTCAAGCTGATAAATATGACACTAATAAGATCCGAACAGTTAGTGTGATGTGCTCAAGGCCCAAAGCATTGTACAATTTTTGTTTGTCTGAATAGGCAGCTCAATTTGCTCAAAGGAGGATGTGATAGCCCCAAGAGTCCGTGGTGACTAAATGCCGAGGTTGGTTCGATTTAGGCCGAGTCCGATGTGATGAAGGACAAGATGATGACGATGATCACCTCATCTCAAAAAAGCTATTACCATCAGGTGGAGTGTGCCAGTGCTCGACATATTTGCTTACTGGGCCTCACCCTCACATCAAAGAAGAATTCAAGGTGAAGCATTCAAGAGAAGTCGCGAATCTCGATGAGTGCCCCGAATGAGGTTGAAGAGCTAAAGTAGCTTTTTACCCTATAGGTTTAGTTGGATGGCACGAACCCCTGATAGCTTCATTGCTAACATTGTCAGGGAGTTCTATGTCAACTATTTGACAATTATGGAGAGTAGACTTCGGTTAGGCAATAAAAGTAAAAGAGTAGTCTAGAATGGAGAGTGTGAGGGTCTAGGGGCATCCAATTGATGTATCAGAGTAGACTATTGCCTGAATGTCATACGGGCCGAATATCATACCCAACCTCTACAGAAGAGTTTGATTACCATGTTGAGGCCTTTGAAAAAGGGTCAAGCAATTGAGCTTTAGACGAGAGACGGTGAGACAGAGGTGGTCATTGAGTAATAAACAGGAGAAAGATAATGTAGATTGGATGACCAAGTGATGTAAATGTGTCACTAAAGCCTAACTTAACTTAATAGAGAAGGCCTACTGGAAATGATTCACCATGCCTTGACGCCAATGGTAAAATGAAAATACTTCAGCGCCAAATGCAGCAGCTTTGGGGGCATACATCATGTCGGGATATGCTATCAACATTCTAAGGGTTATAATAGAGGAGATTCTAGATCGATTCACCTTGAGCACTCCAATTTCATTTCGAGTCTCATATATAGGCTCAGAGAGATTCGTGTGTTCCAAAGATAGCGCAGATAGATGCCAGAGTCGAGGCAATCAAATCAAGCACATAGGTTGATACGAAATCAAGGAACACGATAAGCCGTTAAAGCACCACAAGAGGTCCTAACACCATTGCCAGCTACAGAGAGGGAGAGCAGGTGTAGATGCCACCACACGCTGAATAGAGTGAGATGCAAGCTACTAGAGCCAAGCCGCACAACAAGCTGCCCCCAAAGACGTCTAATGCACCTTCACTAGCCATACTATGCTATGTCCCGACTCAATGCATTTTTGTAGCCCATGAGTGCTTATAGAAGCTGCCAAGAGGCTAACCTTGACCGAGATAAAGGTCAATGTGATGATTGAGTAGGTAAAAAATTGGTTCAAGGCTAAGATTTAGGAAGCAACTAGAGGGCTACACAACATACTAGACAAGCTTTTGAGCTATGGCTCAACGAGCGACTAATTGAGTAGCCGGATATGAGGAGTTTGAGAGAGGAGATGGGGTCGCTATGAATTTAGGGACCCGAAATGTCAGTTCTAATAACCAAACAGATTATTAGCCCCCACTATTCCATTATTTTAGATGTTTCTGAGGAGGAGCTTGATCTGGGGGTATTTCTAGGCCCATAAGCCGGCTGGGAGATAGAGTAAGAGGACATCAACTGAGATACTTGATGAGGAGGCCTCCGTAAAGAGAAGAAAGAGAGAGATAAAGGAGTGCAAGCGGGTGACATTAGCTAATCCCGCAGACTTATGACCAATATATGCTTGAGTTGCGGAGAGAGTTAGAGGAGTTGGGAGTTCGCCTATGCCCAAGGAGTTTAGTCGGGACCCTTCGGGAGAGCCATAAGATTCATCCCAAAGAGATACCGAGGTCACTGAGGCTGGGCATTACTTCGCAGGGGGTGACCACAGCCCCCACCATGGTGCAATACCATTGAATTTGACAAACCACCCTAGTGTTGATCACATCTAAATAGACTTATCACTAGGAGAGAGTGTACATGCCTAGTAATATTTTACCCAACTTTATGAGTATGGGTCGAATCTTGAGAACACTATATGATTCCACTCAATATCAAAATGAAGTAATGCAGGTTAAAGGAACAATCGTAGTAACTATTAGGGATGTGGTATTAATGGGTTATCGATAGGATTTTCGATTAATCAACAAGTCTTAAGAATAAATTACTAACATGAGTAGCCATGGAAAAGTCTATATCTGATGTCTTTCGACCACTTGGGAATATTCTACTTGGGTTGTTTCAAACCCCAAGCTCAATTAACACATTACCCAAAAAGGCTTGGGGAAGAATTAAGTTATTTCTAGCCTTAATCCTTTAATTGAGTTATGAAAATGGGTTTTGGCTATTTCTAGTCCAACCCTATATTTACAAAACTCAAATCCCCACTAATGCTTTCTCACCCATACTTCTTTTCAAACAAAAGCAAGATAAGTGTGAATCTATGTTTGCAACCATAAATATTTAAATTGAAATGAGAAAGTATTAGATTCATGCAGATAATAAGTGATTCAGAGTAAATTAACAATACCCAACCAAATCTAAACCCACATCAAGAACACACCCATAGCAATAAAATTAGCTACTCATGAATGCAAATAAGAGAATTAAATCAATAAGAAATTCAATCACATTCATAATTGAACAAGAAATTTGAGAATCAATGTAACCATAAATGGAGAATTTCTTACCATAAAGTATTTAAGAAGAAGGATAAGAAGAAGACTATCTCTAACTTCTCTCTATATTTATCTCTTCGAATTAGCTAATAAAAAGTACTCTTTCTAAAATGAAAAGTGTGTGTACAAACTAGGGATAGTCTACTCCTTTTTTTGCATGAATTTCCATTTCTACCCTTGATCGCTCGTATCTCACTTGTGTGGCCCTCGCGTTTTGCATGTTCCTCCTATCCACGAGATGCGGTGCTCCGCCGGTCATGACAAATAAGGTAGTTCGACTTCTACATCAGCGACCGCATTTCGCAGTGCCCGTCTGCATTTGGAAGTTCTCTTTCAGCTTCAGGGAAGTTTACCTTGTCCCACTTGCATTTTGTAGGTGTCGACCTCAAGCAAAACGTAGGGTCTCCTATCTCCAATACTTTCTTTTTCGTTTAATTTCCTTTGTTTACTTTTTTTGAGCCTAATACCTGTAAAATCACTAAAAAAATGCATAAAACCTTCCTAGATGAATTGAAAACAAAGCAAAAGCTTATGATTATAGTTTGATAAGTTGGTAAATTACCAACTCATCGTGCATGATGATTATAGAGTAGGGGAGTGTGCCTTCACACTGCCTTCACGTGATGACAAGAGTGCTTAGAGTAACACAGGTATGTCTCTCTCCTAGTTTTATTTTCTTGCTTTGGGTACAAAGAATGCTTTTGAGAGAGGGAGGTGTACTTGGTACTTGGTTTTGTTCGTCCGAGGGTTTTTGTGGCCGTGTTTTTTTTCCCGAACATGTTATCTATTAGAACCAGTATGTTTAGAATATTTTGTTTTTATGTAACTGTAAGTAGATTAGAGTACTTTTAATAACCAATAAAAATGCAAATATGTAAGATGTTTTGTTATTTTTTGGAGAAAAATGACGCATTTTAAAATAATTTTGTGATTAACTATGTTGATTTACTACAAAGAATGACTATCGTAAATCTTTTTGTGGCATTTTAGTGATTAGCATGAGTAACTATAGCATAGTTTCATGAACTAGATAGGTAGTGTTTGGATTCAAATATATACCATGTGTGTGTGAGTTCTTACTTCGTTCTCAAGATTTTGTATGTGATCTAGAACTTTCCTGGTTAGTCTTTGCTTAGGTTGTAGGATAGTTGGTTAGGAAAGGATCATAGATTGTTTTTGATTTAGCCCACTTTAGCTTAAATTACCCTACCAAATGAGATTAATCCCTTAATCCCATGTTTGAGCTTAAAGTTGACCCTTTTCTTTAATAAACCTTTCACCTTCCTAGTGTTGTCTATAATTAACTTGTTTTGGCCTTGGTCCCTCCTTGACATTGTGAACTCCTAACTTAGGAAAAATAGCTATGGTGAGGATAGCTATGAGGTGCGTTGATGATGTGGGAGAAAAATCTAGTCTATAAAAAGGTGTGTGGTGAGAAAAAAAAGAGGAAATAGCAAAATAAAAGAAAAAAAGAAGAAATTTGAAAGTCAAAAGTAACTAAAAATAGAGAAAAGTGAAAAATACACCACATCCACCAAGTGAAAGTTGAATAAAATGGTGAAAGGGAGGAAAATTAGAAAAAAGGAAAAGTTAAAGTAAAGCCAAGAGTTGTGTAACACCAAGGAGGGTTAGTCACTAATTGTCCTTATGTACCACACCTATTCCTAGGCCTACATTACAAGCTGATAAAAAGTACCGTGAGTGATCCTAACCTTAACTCTCCAAAAAGCCGCAGTAGAGAAGATAAGGACAAGCTTATGACATCACTTCAGTAGTACTTGAAACTTTTTTGTCAGAATGAGAGATGATCTCTGGGCAAAATAGCATGCCCAAGTGATACTTTATAACTTAGTTTTCGTCTTGTTATCTACTTATTTATATACATTCTAATCTAATTTTATAAATGTGAATATATATATACTAACCAACATGATTAGTTTTTGTTTTTGTAGGTTAAAATGAATTTGAGGAACTAATCCATGAGTTGGTGAAGTGGAGGCATGGAATCGAAGTAAAACACGAACGTCGACAAGGAGGAGCGCGGAAACAAATTCGACCGCGCTGTTGGCAACGTGCCACGGAAGGCAGGCTGCATGACTAAGGGCATGTCACGGCCCCTAACGGGCTGCACAAGCAAATGTGTGCCACGCTAACACGGCAAGGGGTTGCTTGGCAAATGCTTTATGAGTTTTCCAAGGTGTCATCCGCGATGCTTCCGTGTCACTCTGAGGCATATTGGCTGAGCAACCTCCGTGACACGGAGCTATTCCATCCCGGGCATAACAGCACAATTTTCATTTACTATAAATAGGTCCCTTAGCTCCTAAAAACATTCATTCACGAAATTATTCTCAAAATCAGCCAAAGAGTGAGGGAGAAGTTCTGAGAACTCACCTAGGGTTCATCAATTTCATCTTCTCTTCTACCAATTCTTGTAAGTATGTTACTTTAATTATGTTTTATTGTAATTATACGAACATGAGTGGCTAGAACCCTCCCTCTATAACATGGAGGACCCCACTTGTGGCAAAACTGTAACACGTGCAATATATGTGGTGGTCAAGATGGCCATTGGGATAGTTGTCCGAATGCATACTCCCCTCCTCCAAGCCCCTTCTATGATCCTTCTGTTGTTTTTGATGAGTACAGGAATGATGAAAATGAGGACATGGAACACCAAGCTCAAATAGAAAACATGTTGAAACAGGTCCTTTAGCAGACAGAAGCAATGAGGGAGCAGATGGAAGTATTAAGAATTCAGACTAAGGAAAATGGAGAGGCCTTAGAAATGATAAGAGCCAAGATCACGGAGATGATGGTTGAGGCTGAAGCTTGCTTTGACTTGCAAGTAACGGTTTTATGCAATACTCAAGAGGGATTACAAGGAGAAGAAAAGGGTGAGTTCTTAGAAGCTCAACAATTATAAGCTCTTGAGAGTCCCCGTGACGGTCTCACACATATGGAAAATCCATTCGTGGAAGAAGAGATAGAGTATCCCACATTTGACATTAATGGAGAGATAGATGTTGATGCGGAGAAGGTGTATACAAGTAAGGAGGTCAAGCATAATACAGTTTCAGAGTTGAGGTGTAGTGGACCAAACTCGAAGTATTTTTCGACATTAAGTTTGGTTGACAACCTAGAAATAGAGTCTTCCAAGATTATAGTGAAATGTCTATAGGAGGACCAAGCCCCGTATATTCTGAAATTTGCTGACGCAGAGAGCAAAATGACTTCGCTTACTTAAGGGCTGATAAGTGCAAAAGGCGACATCTACTGCTTGGTCCTTTCATTTTTTCACCACCACCCCTAGAGCATAAGAGGAAACTAGAGAAGAAATTAGGGGTGAGATTCA
>JACEIK010015692.1:5078-17894 GCA_018107945.1 Datura stramonium | reverse complement strand
TTAGTGAGCATCTTTAGATTCACATCATGCATAATACTTTCACAACATTTAAGTTTCGGATTCATATCATTCGACATATATCATAGAGTCATTCATGATCCATAGGTCTAATTCATATTTTAGCATGCGTACATTGATTCATATATTATAGATTTACGGAAAGCCATATACTTAAATCATAACTTATACATTTACAACGAGATCATGGGAGAAACATACATTTTTATTTCATAAGACCCATTTCGAGATTTACCCCAATTCATGAGAAGGATGCATTAATTAAGCCATTATTTTAGATTTACTTCATACCCAATCAGTTTCATCAAAAACATAAGGAGAATACATATTTTACATTTAATTAATCGAGCCCATACTCTCTAATCTCATCTCGACATATTTAGCAAATAGCGCACTCTAACTATTAGGGAATTCTTACAATCTTCACATATTTCATACATGGATGCGAGTCATGAATTCAATTGATTGAATAATAATAAAACCCCAATCATCATTGAAGCCCTTTTTCATGAAGAACATTTTAACACCATGCATTTTCACCATCTAACACATAATTCAAGACATTCAAATAGTTATAATCACAATTAGCTCATAATTCTAGCGGATTTTAGAAATCAAGAAAACATTGAAGAAATCACCCATCAATTTAAGCCCTAGGTCATGCATTTCTAGAATAATTGAAATTGGGCTTTTGATAAAAATATTTTGGGGTACAGGGATGGAAGAATATCCTTGTTGAAAAACCCTCATACCTGCTTCGAAGAATCTCCCGCTTGAACTTGACCTTGTAGTCTTTGAGTAATCCCTTGAAGAATCTTTGAACCTTGAGAGAGAGGAGGAAGAAGGGTTTGAGAGTATCTTGAGAGAATGAGAGATTAGACTAGAAGAAACCCTTAAAAACGTCCCAAATAATACTTAAAACGATGTAGTTTAGAAGTTAGGAACATAGAATTTTACGAAAACACCATTTAAATTTCACAAGAAAAGGGACCCTGCCAGTACTCACGAGGGACATTACGAGTCGTGAGGTATTGGATGAGTCGTGAGTCCAATCTGTGAAGTCTACTGAAATTTTCGACAAATTTTGCCACTTAACAAATGACTTAACGAGTCACTTAACGATTCTTGAAGTGACTTAACGGGTCTCTTGACCAATCGTGAAGTTACCTGAGAAAATGAAGTTTTCCAGCAATTTTGGCCACCTAACGAGTCACTTAACGAGTCGTTAGGTGACTTAACGATTCACCTAACGAATCGTTCTGTGATGCTGATGCACTTTCACCAAATTGCTCATAACTTGTTACTCCGAACTCCGATTGACGCAAGGTTGGATGTGTTGAGAAAAAGACTCAAAGGGCTTCAATGTGATATATTTAGTTACCCAAAAACACTTTATAAAATGGGATCTATATTCATTATAAGTTAACCCTTGCTAAAACATGTATGAAAACTCAATCGGTAAAAAGGTTCTCAACTTAACTTTGTGCTAGAAGTTCCTTATGACCTTAATTTGCATCCATTACACTTCTCACACTTGGGAATTTATATTAACACCTAGTATCCATAGAATTTATTAGGCTCGGACCTATCCATACATCTAGAACGGTTCCAAACTTAGCCCAAAAAATTCGGGGTATTGAAATATCTTAACTCACTAGTTTTGGATCTAGTCTTAGAAACTTTTGAGGTGTTACAATATCTCCCCTTGGGAACATTCGTCCTCAAATGTAGGCTAAACATGCTCAAGAATTGGGGAAAGAACTGATATCGCAAATACTGAACATTTACAACTGAAACTGATGGAGTATCTGACTCCGGAGTATTCGACTCCGGCCGATCTATATAGTCAACTAAATATTCAATCATACATGCATAGTGAGACATATAAGGGACCGAAAGACATTTGGGCTAACATGGAACTAGTTAGAACACCGAGAAGGATTCTTCCCTTTAAATGGCACTCAATCGATGCATCGAGCTGCCAAATCACATTCTGCTATTGTGGTTAGAATTCTTAATATCTAATCTAACTTCAACTAAAGGTCTCATGAGTACGAATCATTCATGAAATCTAAAATTGAGCACATACATGAGATAACCTCGAAATCGTCGAGCTATTAAGCATGTTCCTGCAGATTGAGTTTGAGCCGATCATACTGGGATACAAGAATTAACACACATAACCGATTCATAACACAAAATGAACCTAAAGGATTCGTGAAGTAAGATCGACATCGCCGCTTCAAAGCCCAAGTATTCAGAACTTCTCGGGGAGTCCGCACATAGGGATGGGCATAACTCTACTAATCGAACTACTAGAGAAATTATACGAACTCCGAAGGGGTTGACATATCATGACCGTAGGGTTAGAACTCCCTACTATCAAACCCAAGATCCGACCGGTCTACATACTACTATCTCCCCCAGCTTTAAGCCATCATTCTCGAGGCTCCGAATATTTTCAAGGTCGGGACTAATTTACTAACTTGTAGCTCCCTTTCACCTCTAACCATCACAATGTGATTTTATATTAACAAACTTATTCACATCATACATCGACAACCTCTTTCTCAACAACAACCACAAGCTCCTTATTTAATACCGGGTTCTGGGTCTAGCAACATACAATGAGTTATGCAAGATTCACAACATACTTGTGGCTACTATCGGCGACTGCTCCTTATCTCCGTGTGTCAGCACAAAGATATGAGTTTATTTTGACCACGTTTCTCGCGCTACCCGGATAGATATGCACCCCATTGAAATGAAGTGCTTACCTGAGCTACCGAAGAGATGGCCGAGATCTACTTTTGCCTCGCTTACCATCAAGGCAATCTCTGCTTATGGCCCGAATAGCCGCACCTTAAACAAACATCCGATCCAAACTATACATTCTCCCAAGTGGTACTTCCCACAAATGGTACACATTGGATACGTAATCTCCCTTACGCAGTTTATATGGAGCACTAACTGTTGAAAATGTCGGGCCGAAGCACTTTCGAAAAAGTGAGCGTGTCCATCACTCGTCCTGGCGAAGAGAACTCGAATCTCCTATCTTGGCCCTTGGCCACTTTCCTTTTCCTTCACTCTGCTCCGCCTCCATTTGTTGCGCGAATATTACCAAACGTGAGAAGTCTATATCCTGTGCAACATGACAATTCTACACTCTTTAATAAAGGAGTCCGACACTCCATTCGCTAACTCCGCCACGGCCCTCTCGCCCGCTATCATCTCTAGGGCATACTTGGATAACCGGGCAAATTCCAACGCATACTAACCGTCATGTCATTCTCGTTTCGTGCTGATGAACTCTGCCGCCTTAGCCTCTCTCAACTCCCTAGGAAAAATCGCCCAGAATGCAAGTCTTAAATTTATCCCAACTTACTTTCTGGGGCATGCTCCAATCCTCGACTGTCCTCAATCGACAAACCATATATAAGTAACTCCTTTTAGCCGGTAGGAGGCTAAGCCCACTAATTCCCGTCACCCCCATGATGTGGGTAATCATCTCAATTTCTTCCAAGAACTCATACAGTTCCTCGTTTCACTATTCCCAAGAAACTCTGGGTGGGTTCATCCTGAGAATATCCTCACCCTTGTCACCGCTACATTCCCATTACGGAGAATACAAACTGCTTGCCGACACCGGGCAAGCCATGGCCCGTGCCAACATATTAAGAGTTGCTCTAATCGCATGGGTAACATGGGCCATCCATCGGCCCACCGGCCGGTGGTGCCGCCGCTATCATTACCATTTCTCCTTCCATTTCGCTTGTCTGTGAGGCATTATCTCGCAAGCCGCGCAAAGCACGAGTCGTGAAGGAACTGCTTAGGGCTTCATACTTACGCACGATAAGAATCTTAAAGAAAAGGGAACACTCATAAAACGCCTCGTAGCCTCCTCGCATGAGTGTGGCGCGCTTCACACCCATAAAGAAGACTCTACTTAATGCGCTTCTTTGTGACATCGTAGGACACTTTTAAACCTTACTCGATACCAAGTTTGGGTTTCCACTGAAGCCATATCCTAGCCGTAAATGGGACAAGGAACAAAGCTCAAGCTTCAATCATGAAATAATTATACTAAGTATCACTGGTTTACTAGAAACAAATATCAACATAAATGAGCTTAAACTAACTACAAGAGTATAATAAGGAGTCATAAGAACAATTGTAACAACACTTTGATAACGCCGAATCTTATCTAGAAAAGTCTCAAAATCTTCTTACTAAATTGATGAGTTGTTCGACAAGCCCCCAACCAATCCCTAAAATTTGAAAACTCAAAACATAACAAAAAATGTAAACATAAATCATGTCTCAGAGATGAGACTCACCACTAGCAACGAGAGGGAATGAAGCGTATCTAACCAATGGCCGTAGTCCGGAAAACATGAACTCATATCATGAAACAATATAGTACAAAAGGCGTGCGTCAGCATTTCTGAAATGTAACAGCATGCAAGATAACAAAATAATTAAATATACAAATATATGATAAGGAAATAACAAAGTACATCGACATAACCGATTAACATACAACAATCTCTTATGAGTCACACACACACACACACACACACATATATATATGAAACTTTCTTTGGGATATCATGTTCTGAAACATCATCGAACTCATGCATAAGTATCAAGTTTTGAACATTTAATAAAAAAAAAAAAACCCCAAAAACAAAAAACAAACAATATAAAAAATATAAAAAAACTAAAAAAAATAAAAAAAATAAAAAATATGAAATTCAAGGTAATAAAGAATCGAATCATACTAATAACATAACAAAAGGGAGTCATTGTTCTGCTATGGAGGAATCTCTTACAGCAGGGAGTCACTTTTTACTATGGAGGATCCCGATTGAACCAGGGATTCACTGCCATAGAGGATCCTGACGGCCAGTGGTGGAGTCACTTCGCTATGGAGGATCCTGACTAAACTCAGAGTCACTTTTCTATGGAGGATTCCGACCGAACTAGGGGTCACTTATGAGATCCTTCTTAATTCACTGGGGGAGGCATTCTCAAGCATGGAAAGAGTCCCCGGGCCGACTCGAATACGAGAAGCAACACCTAACATTGTATATCTCGGTCTATGCTACTAAAATGGCCGAAACTTGAACATACACTGTTTTTATCATACAACTAGTGGATATGTACTGAAAATCGAAAATCGAACCGAACCGAACTAATTCATTTTTCACATTTTTCACCTCTAAGCCATTTTTTTTTTAAATTTTGGATTTTTCGGTTCGGTTTTTGATTTTTTAAATTTTTGGTTTTTCAGCTTTTTCGGTTTAACCAAAATTTTACATATTTTTTAAAAAAAATTGTTGATTTTTTTAATATTTATGATTTCTTAAAAAATAAAAATACTATCACCCACCCCAAATCTCAAAACCCATTTAGAGAATTATTTATATAATTGATACAATTGCTTAAGTTTTTTTACAAATAACAAGTTTTATAATAGTTTTAGCATGTTAAGAAAAATTTATTTTATTAATATGCTTTTGAAAGAAAATAAAATAATAATATTTATTTAACAAGACAAATTAGTGACCATAAATTGAAATCTTAAAAGACCCTTAACTTTTTATTGATTTTGTTATAAGGATATTAAGCATATGAGAAAATTTATTATAAAAAATTCAAAATGTTGCGTATATACTACTAAATGTAAATCAATTCGATCCCGCTTATTTTTTATTTAAAAAGTTAAAATTAAGCTTAGCTGAATTAAACTTTAGAATTCAAACATATATAAATATAACTTTGTTTTTCTATTTTGAATTTAAAAAGATAAAATAACTCATTTTTAATTAAAAAAGTAGCTCATTTTGTAAGTTAAAAAATAGCCCATTAATTAGGCCCATAACCGAAAAAAATTAAATTAAAAAAACCGAACCGAATCGAATCGAATTTGAAAAAAACCGAATCGAACCGAATTAGTTTGGTTTGGTGTTCGGTACACTACATGAGAAACCGAAAATCAAAAAAATCGAACCGAAATTTAAAAAAATTTAACCAAAAAACCGAATGCCCACCCCTACATACAACATTCATTTCGAAAGGACTGGGCTACTTTCTACTAACAACAAGCCCAATATTCTGAAATATCATTCTCATGCTTTATCATCATAATTCATATTGTCAGTATTGAAATATTAACGACTTCATATAGTGTTATTTGTTCAACATCACTCCTACTACTTTGAGGTAGTGAATTTTATTACGTCTATTAACATTTCTTTCACTACATAAATGCAATGGAACGTCAATTCTGACTTCGCGGTTAGATGTTCTTGAACTTATGAATTTTAGATGACTCATTTGTTATTTCTTTGCTTAGTTCTTGTAAAACTAGTTTACTTCTAGGAACATGATTTATTAAATGATCCTTTTTCTAGAAATCTAGCATTTGTATTAATAATTATTTTATTTTCTTTAGGAAAATAAAATAAACCTCCTTTCGTTTTCTTTGGATATCCAATAAAAACTCACATATTCATTCTTAATTCCAACTTATCTGTTTTCCTTTCAACATATGTGCTAGGCAATTCCATATACGAACATATCACAGACTGGACTTACGTCAAATCCACAGTTCTATAAGTGTCAAAGATACTAACTTAGAAGGAATTAAATTGAGAGTGTAACTTGAGTTCCTTAAAAAAATATCCCAAGACAAAAAAAGCAAAAATTAATTAGTCAATCATTAATCTTATCATCTCCATAAGAGCCTTATTTCTTTCCTCTCCTGCATCAATTTATTGTAGAGCACCTGACATAGACAATTGATTGCAATCCCTCTATCTGATATGTGATTAATGAACTCTTCAAAGAGGTACTCGCTACTATGATTAGTTCGCAGTGACTTAATATATTTTTCATGACGCTTTTTTATCCGCCGTAAATACCTTGACTATTTCAAAGCACTCAGACTTATGGAGCATCAAATAAATATATTTATATCCTGAGTAATCTTCTGTGAGTGACATAGAATACTCGAAATCACCTCTTGCCTAGATGTTCATTTGACCACACTCATCGGAATGGAATAATTCAAACTTATCACTAGCTTTATTTCTTTTTAAAAGGAATATACTTTAGTTCATTTTTTTTAATTCTAAATAGGACTCAAAAATTTGGTAGTGTCTTCACTTTCAATGAACCTTCAAGTCCATCAGCTAAACAACCTCGAAATCCTATCCATAATAAATGACTTGAAAGCTAGTGGACCAGAAGTGTCTTCACTTTGAATGAACTTTCAAGTCAATCAGTTAACCAACTTCAAAGTCCTATGTAGAATAAATGACTTGAAAGCTAGTGGACCAGATAAATTTCATTCAATATTAAAAAATATTTTCTCTTATGTGACAAATTAATATTACTCAATTCAAGAGAGATATTAATAACAATGAATTCACGCGTTTATGTACCACAAGAGATAAAAAGTTTATCTAGTTCAATAACACAAAAGTTATAAGAAGAATAAAGTGAATATCCATCTCTTAATTGTTTAGAAACTTAAATTAAATTCTTTCAAATAAAATGTACATATGCAATGCATTCTTTAATTAATGTCATATCTTTGAGGAAAAAAATATTCTTAAACAGTAGTAATTAGACCGGATAAAGTCTATTGGGAATATGCGATATAACATATTAAATAGATCATAATAAGACGATAACCTGAATAATTAAATTTAGACCGCGTTCATTAATATATATACATACATGCATCTAAATAGTAATTCTCGATGGGAAAAATACTACTCATGCAATGTATATAAATTATGCAATATTGATACAATTCAAAAAGAAATAAAACCAACTCAGTTGGAGAGTAAATTATTACTTTTAGTCAATTGTATATAATTATTGAACACTAGTTCCATTGATCCAACATGTAACTCAGTTGCAGAGTTAATATACGTTATCAATAACTAGTGATGAAAACTACAGTAATTGACCATAATGAGTCTATCCGATGGGTAAAGAAGACCAATGTCAACATGTAAACTCATTATTGTCATCAATAACTAGTGATTTTACCTAGTGACAATCCATAATAAATTTATCCGATATGGAGTAGGGCCTAAAGTCAACACACAAATATATTATCTAACTTGTCACATGAATTAATATCGGTTACCACTTTACATGTCCGTCTTAAAATTTCAAAACTGATTCAACATATAAACTCATATGGAGAGTTAATACATGCTATCAATTACTAGAAATTTTACCTAGTGAACTTGTAATAAATTTGTCCGTTATGGAGGAAGACCTAAAGTCAACACGTAAATGTATTATCTCACTTTTAATTAATAGCGGAGAGCCAAAAACTATAGAAATTGATTCATATCACCACTTGAACACGAACAATTTATACATGGTACATTAAGAATTTCAATGACTTAATAAAATAAACCGCTTGATAGAAGCTCTTTATTAATCATAATTCTCAATTCATGCATAATATAATTTCACATGAAAATAAAATAAGAATCTTCAATGACCATAGACCACTTTAGCAAAAACTATTTATTAATTATGAATTCTTATTCAAATAATACAACATACATGTGAAATAAATCAAAGTAATGTATCATCGAATATTAAAATTCAAAACACACCACATATATATATCCATGCATCTTGAATAGTAAATTTTGATGGAAAAAGAACTACTCATGCAACACACATATGAGATGTTAGATTATTCACTCTAATAAATTAAAATTAAAGTTAACTCAGATGGAGAGTATATNCTAATAAATTAAAATTAAAGTTAACTCAGATGGAGAGTATATTATTAATTTAAGCCAAGTGAATATCATTATTATCACCCCTAGTTCCATTAATCCAACATATAACTCAGTTGGAAAGTTAATACAAGTTATCAATGACTAGTGATGAAAAATACAGTAATTGACCGTAATAAGTCTATCTAATGGGGAAAGAAGACCAATGTCAACATGTAAACTCATTATATTACTATTGTGTGTCAATGGAGACCATAGAGATTTAACCCTACTACCACTGGTTGAAAGAAAATTATTTTTTTCTAAATTTTTAATTTTTCAAAAAATAAAAAATATTAAAAAACCCAATAAAACAACTCTGAATGGCCAAAAAACGACGTTAATTGCTGCAAAAAAGTGAGTATTATTCAGGTCGTTTTCGATGAACCTACCAAATTTCAGGTCAATCAAAATTCGTAAAATTTTCGATCTTCAAATCTATGACCAAATTCGGAAAACAACCAATTCAGATGATTTAAGGAAAAAATAATCTGATCTATATTCTTATCATATATCAGTTTATGTTAAATCATATTGTGTAAGCATGTTCTAGATTTAACATAAATAAAATCAATATAAGGAATAATGTTTTCAGACTTCATCAAATTCTAATCCAACAAAATGTCTAAAACCCATCTAAACGTACGACCTCAGAATAACGAGTACGACATCGATACTATAAAGTCGTGAGCATCGTTTACCAGGTTGTTTTCGATGTTCTTATCAAATTTCAGGTCAATTGGAGACCATGAAATTCATCGCCGACAAACTATGACCAAATCTAAAATATATCGTTTTAGAAAAAATTAAGGACTAAAATAGCTTGATTTAAGTTTTCATTCTCCTAATATTCCATGAGCACAAGGCATACAATGTGTGTATTCTTCTGGCAAGACACACAACATTACCTTACAATAAGTTATCCTCTTAATTAATACACATGAAAATTTCAAGATATTATATTTCTCCTTTTTGAGTGAGAACCTCAATATCTCTTCTCATGAATTAATTAAGTGTTACTATTATCCAAGATAAATTTTCTTTCGGTAGATAAAACTCTATTACTAGCATATACTTACCCATGACAATTTATACATCATACATTAAAGATATTAATATCATCTCACATGTATAAAACATTAAGAATTTTCAATGAATTCAAATAAATAAACCACTTTAATGATCACTATTTATTGTTCACAAAATTCTTAATTTATAATATTTACTATATACACATGAGAGAAGAAAATAATAACAAATGCCCATGATTAAACCCTTTTATTTTATGGACACACCGATGAACTAACTGGCGATTCACAAACCAAGAGTAAATGCCGAAATCTTAGGGATTCTTTTATACCAAATATGATCACCTATCAAAAATTTAGAAAAGCTGAATCAATTTCAAAAGACAATACTTTATTGTTGTCAACAAGGCAATAAACTTGATTTGCCCTTGTACAATTCATGGGTTAAATAATACCCATATGACAATACAATTTGATTCACCGCCGTTCAAATCCCGTAAGTACCTTATCATGCAATTTTCATTTAAGTTTGCAATATACAAAGAGTAATTATACATATCTTGCAGCAAAAAGGAACACGAATGAGTAAAACTCATTCACATGGGCAATAACAGCTTCATACCACGATTCTCAAAAGGGCGAGAACTCCAAAACAAGTAAATAAAGGGTGCTTGTTTTGTGGTTTTGAGTTCCTTGAATTGTGTTCTAATAGTAACCAAAGGAAGAAAGCGGGGAGCATGGTCCCTAATCTCGTTTTTGCCGAGCCTGATTCTCTATGGCATGGACGTCTTTGATTGGATGGAGACAGATATATAGAAAGTGTGCAGTGAGGGTGCTTGTAAATCACTAGGTAGCCTAGCTCGACCTAAGCAATGGCCAAAAGTCCCATGCCTTTCTTGGTTGGACCAACCCTGATCATTAATTAAATAAAAGTGATTTTGTTTAAAAAAACGAAGTCAGGTATAAGAACGACATATTCATGTATATGTCGAACACATATGTACAAATATATTTTAAGTATCTATTTAGATGAAAGGATGGCTCTTGATTTCAATTGTTGGATTATAGTCATACGCAACGAAAGCAATCAATTCAGGATCATACTTGCATGTAATATAGACAGCACATAAACACGGATTTTACTCATATATAAAATCGATACTTATCTCTTGAAGTGTGACCGCGAATCAGTCCTCTTGAAGTTTTGTACAAATTGTCCAATGTGTTCTCTAGGTCTGCGATCTTCTGCTATAGCCTCAAAAATCTTTGAGTAGGGAATACTTGTGTAGGAAAGTACTGCATCTCAGAAAGGTCAAAGTTCTTCCCTGATATTTCATAGAGGAAGAGAATCCTATTTATAACTACGTTTTAGAGTATAAAACCCTAGTCCCAAAACGTATAGGAATCTTTCTCTCCAAGTAATAGCAGAGCTTTCCTTCCAGAAGACCAGTTTATATTTACCAAAATCTTGTAGAATTTTACTGCTTCTAGAAAACTGATTTCTTTCTTTCCAAGTTCATTAATTAATCAGCATAGCAGGGACCACATATTTAATTAGTGAGACTTCCAATTATGGTATTAGTTCGCAGAATGAATGAATTAACATACCATAATAAATTATAAATTATTCCACTAAAATTCGTAATTGCACTCTTCAGATAGTTTCAAAATCATTCATTAAATCTTATTTAACTCCCATGTTAAGATTACTGATACCAATCAATCGAATTAAATTTCTGACTATTTAATTCATTGATTAATTTAATCTTTTATTCAAACACTTAACTTATTTCATGTGACGGATACTAAATCCACCTACAGGGTTTTTACATGAAAACTTATATGCAATCATAAAAGGGTATCATCAATCTCAAGGTCGAGACATGGATTCCGTCAACTAATTATTATTTCATCGATATCATTTGTCATCATCCAACCTATCGGAAACACTTTAACTCACAAAAAAAGATCGAGTTTCACCCTTTGATAGATCAAAACAACAAACAAATTACATTGGTCATAATAATTATATCAAGATTAAGAGTATAAGTATATTTAATGATCTAGGAAATTTATTTTATTAAGTCAGATAAAATACTTATCTCTACTTGGTCCGTGCAATACATACAAAATGTACTAGCACAAGAAGTTGGAATTATACCATTCTCATAATCAAGATAAATTATATTTAATCTTGTGCTACAATCATACCGATGAATTTGTCCAATTTTCATCTTAGAACCGACGATTTAATCTTTCGTGTATAAGCTAAATTCTATATAAGTAAAGGACACATCGACTAATTATGATCTATTTAAATCTTTATTAAAATTGAATAAAAAATTATTCTATAATAAATACTATATCTAAACACATGATTAATAGTACACAACCCATAATTAATATTATATATCCGAACATGAATGAGATGAAATAAAATACAAATGAATAATAAAATGATAATAAATAAATAAATAAATAGCCTGATGATCTGAGCTCCAAACGACATCCTTGATGAGCAGGAGATTCATCTACTGATCAGAGCAACAATAATTCAGCAAGAAAGCCTGCTTAACACAATGTTTAGAACTTAAGTAGAAAGAATTGTATAATTTTTATTGTCTGCCGTGCGATCATTTTTGTGGTACAAAGAAAGTCCTTTTTATAAAACTTATAACCTGTTTGGTTAAACTTCTCAAATCAACTTATTTTGAGAAGTGTTTTTTCTAAAAGTGCTTATAAAAAAAGTACTTTTGGTGAGAAACAGTTTGTGTTTGACCAATAAACTTAAAAAACACTTTTGAGCTACAATTAGTGTTTGACCAAACTTTTGAAAAGTGTTTCTAAGTATATTTTTCACAAAAGTGTTTTTGGGGAGAAGCTACTTTTTTTAGCTTCTGAAAAACAACTTCTGCTACTTTCTAAAAATACTTATTTTCTTTTCAAAACTTGAC
>JACEIK010015689.1:0-10674 GCA_018107945.1 Datura stramonium | reverse complement strand
AAACACATCATTAACTTTTTTTCAGCTCCAACACCTTTATCCAAACATATAACTGCTTATTTATAAAATAAATTTCAATACTTAAAAAATACTTTAATCACTTACATTTAAAAGTCACTTTTTTCCGCTAAACCAAACGGACTACTAATCCTTTTCACCTTTGCACCCATAATCTAACCCGACCCAAGATCCCAGCCCCGAAATATATACCCTTTAAATTCGTCTGTAATTCAGTAGTCCAAAGCCCCGATTCTCTCTTCATTCAAAGCACAAAAAATCTCCCTTATAGTCTTCGTATTCGATCTTCTCAGTGTTCTCTAATCAGCCATGGGCTCTGGTAATTTACTCTCTCTACCTCAGTAACTCTTTTGTTAATCCGATTTTCTGAATATAAATGTGTGTGTTCAATTTTTTTTTGAAGATGCAGATATGGAGGACTATGGATTCGAGTATTCGGACGAGGAGCCTGAAGAGCAGGATGTTGATATTGAGAACCAATACTATAACTCCAAAGGTTTTCTTAATTAAATTTCTGTTGAGGATTTTGAAATTTCAATGTAATATGCTGATAAATTTTATTCTTTTGTTTTAATTTTTCTTGCTGTACTTGGATACAAAAATGTGATATGTTGTTAGCTTTTGGTTTTGGAAATCTGCTCCAGTTCAAACTTTGTTTTTTTTTTTTTAATTTAAATATCTTCTTCTAAACCCTGAAAAAAAAATCAGCTTCTTTGGAAAAGTTCATAAGTTACTTTTCTTTCAAAAAACTTTGCAACAAACAAAATTTGCAAAATTTGTAAACACTTTTTGCATTAAAATTTTCACCACTTTTCCAGCCAGACGCCACTGACTTAGGAAAGACAATTGGGATGTGGAATATGCAACATGTACCCGAATGTGTACAGTACTATTTGTCACTTTAAGTTTGATACTATGTTAGATGACATTTTGATTGCTTCAGTTCGGGAAACAGGAACAAGGTCCTCATTTGTTAGATCATGGGAAAAAGTACTTTAGGAATATCTATAAAAAAGAACAGTTGTTGCTTGAGAGAATTTGGAAGACTTAAAATGGGAAACTACTAAGAAGAGGTGATTAGATCAAAATTTTCTCTTGATTTGAATTAGGAACAAAAGTTAATACCAAATTATTAAAGAGAATATAATAATCTGGATTGTTAAATATGAAGTTTTGTATTCCTAAGTTAATGCTCCAAATTCCTTCTTTTTGTGTTTGGGATAACCATGGGGCTCATGGTTCTCAACACACTTCATTGATCTCAAAGCCACACTTCTGGGTGCACAAAAAATTGCTTATTATCATTTCCAAGGTGAAGGAACAAAATTCTGCAATCTGCTACGAGACGAGCAATCATGGTAACTCTGCATTGTTGAGTTTTACCTGTAAACCGAATGGACAGAGGTGAATATTGATTTAGAAATTGAGGTTAACACACATTAATCCCTTCTTTTTGGGTTAAAGGTTAACACTCTAACTCTTAAAGGGGCATTTGATTTGGTCAATTATGTCTGGATTCTGAAATAAGGTAGCTATCGGCTGCATGAGATGGCTAGAATTCAAAGCTTTTTCTGTGCTTTTGGGAGTGAAAACTGGAGATACAGAGGAGAAAGTTAGGCTGCTGATTATGTTTATTTGTAAAAGGAACTTGCAGGGAAGTACGAACGAAGGCATATTAGCTCAGTAGATTTTTTGACATTGCTGGGTCATTATAGTTAATTTTATTTTTTCTTTAGTTTCTTTTGATGGGGTTTTTGTTGATCACCTGTATCATTGGGTTATGAACAGGAGTATTGCTTTAATTTATAGGACATAATTTTGAGAAGTTAGTTATCAAAGAAAAAAGGCAAGTCTGCTCTTTGTCCCATGGAATTTTTTTCCCTTGTGATTTCTTTTCTCAGTGAAAGGCTTTCATTGATTTATTTAGTGTTGAAGGTTACAAATGGAGCATCCATACCCTATCCATACGAGTTCTAGGATTGTATTGGGCGAATTTTGGCATAGCAAAGGCCGGGGAAAGTCATAAGTTTATCTATTAGAGTCAAGCCTGTCATAAGTTTGTCTATTAGAGCCAAGTCGGTTTTATAGTTTCCAAGATTTTTTTTTTCTTTAGCGTTTAAAAAATGTTAGAGAAAGTGAGGTTTGTCGCAGTGATATTTTTCTCACTTGACTCCCCAGTCTTTTTCTGTGGTAGAGATGCCTGTGAAGTGCTATGTTCTATGTGAAACACATCTTTTGTTTCATACGATAATTTCCCAAAGCCCAAAGGTTTCATATTAATGTGATGACAGATGCGAGGGAAGAACTTGCCAAGATAGAAGTTACCCAGAGATTAAATAACCTGAATAGAAAACTGTACCAGTAGTAGCAACAGATACTCCTGTAAAGAACTCCTTGGTTGTAAGGAAGTAAATAAATTATGCTATATGCTGCGTAATGGTGTTGAATTTATCTACCGAGTTCCTAAACTTGCGGCAGCTGGTCGTTGGGAAATCCTTAGTTGTCAAAAAAAAAGTTACTCGCAGGTTGTAAGGTAGTTACAAGTCATGCTATATCCTATGTAGTGGCATTGACTTTATCTACAAGTTTCGAATTGCAGCTGTTTCTCAGGAATTTATTTGTTATTAAAAAAAAGATGTTGACTTTAATACAACTGTGTGCATGCTCTATATATGCATCTTAAGCTACTTATCTTGGATAGCTCTTTTCTTCTTTTTCCTCTCTTTGGACCTGGTTTTCTACTAATATTCTGTGATTATGTCATTCACAGGTTTGGTTGAAACAGATCCAGAGGCAGCACTTGAGGGTTTTGCTGAAGTAGTTCGTATGGAACCTGAGAAGGCTGAGTGGTAAGGAATTGAAAGTAATAAAATTTTTGTGCAGTATGGTAGTTGTTAAACTGATCAGCTAACTCCCTTGTGTGTTTGCTTTATAAAGAGAATATACGACTGTGTATTTGTGATGCTGGAGACTGATGTGATAGATCTGTTCCATATGAAGCTCAGGGTCATTAAGAACTGCATGTTCTCATTGAAGCTAATTTTGTATCTCAAGTAAACTATGACAACCTTGTATTAATTGATAACACAGCTTGAGAAACAAGCAGAGGATGAATAAATAGAACCTGCAAGTTGAGATGGATGGTGTTTTCTTCATTCTGTAAATGCTTATATGGCTCATGTGGAAAAAGATCCTGATAGTTTATTTAGTTTTATCTTTCTCACAAGCCTGTGAAAATAAAAAATGTAAATCTGCCAAGTGCAGATATTTTTTGTTCGACAAAAACTGGAAAATTTGTCATGTTTTTCCTTCTGGTCTCTCACTCCTTTTTGGTTTACAGGTGTGAGATTTATAAATTGCAGAAATTCTTTCTATGAGCACTTAGAGTGAGACCTGTAGTTTATTGTCAGATCTGATATTTTTGGTCTTTTTGTGCTCTGTATGTTTCATAAATTTGCTAACTTTCCTTGATATTAATCACTGTGAGTACTTGCACACACTTTGTAATTGTAAGCCAAAAGGTGTCTCACTGATTTCCCACATTTGCTTCTTGGTCATGTGATTTGATGCTTCTTAGAAACACTTCATAATTGTATTGCTAAAGGTTGTGGTGCTATTTCACACCTTTGCTTGTTTTATGTAATTTGATGCTTCATAAGCAAAGGTCTCTTTTAAGTTTTAAAACATCTCTGGAGTACGCTCTGTGTGACACTTACCAACTGTTATTGTTTTTCAGGGGATTTAAAGCCTTAAAGCAAACTGTTAAGCTTTACTATAAGTTAGGGAAGTACAAGGAAATGATGGATGCTTACAGAGAAATGCTAACCTACATCAAGTCAGCAGTGACAAGAAATTATAGTGAAAAGTGTATTAACAATATCATGGATTTCGTCTCAGGATCAGCTAGTCAGAACTTCAGTCTCCTACAAGAGTTCTACCAGACAACGTTGAAGGCCCTTGAAGAGGCAAAGAATGAGGTCAGATCAATATTCCTTCTTGAGGGTATAATAGGCTGGCTTTGAAGGTTCATACTGGTGTTCATGTTCTTGTCAAGGGTCTCATAGTTACCTTCTTTTCGCAGAGGTTGTGGTTCAAGACAAATCTAAAACTTTGCAAAATTTGGTTCGACATTGGGGAGTATGGACGAATGAGTAAGGTATTGGTCTTTTTCAGATTAGCATCTTTGTTGTCGTGTCACTGCTTAAGTTTTCCTACCAATAACTTGAGCATTCAATTAGATTTTGAAAGAACTCCACAAATCTTGTCAAAAAGAAGATGGTACTGATGACCAGAAGAAAGGTACACAATTGTTGGAGGTATATGCAATAGAGATCCAAATGTATACGGAGACGAAAAATAACAAAAAACTGAAGGTATGTTGTTACATTCGCTCCTGTTTGTTTGATGTCATAGTCGTACTAGGTTTTGTGCGTCTTTTGGTGAATCCTTGCAGTTGATATGACCAAATAAACCATCTCTCTATTTAATGCCAGGTTCAGATGTTGTTTGCTGTTCCAAGTTACTCTCTGGTTCTATGTTGTACTTTTACCACCTTTTTTAAAAATCTTCTCCCACCACGAGACCTCAAGTTGTTAAACTTCATCTAGAAGGTAGTGATGATGTGTCTTGAAAAGTAAGAAAAAGCCAGTGTTGTCAAAAGCACAAAAAGCACAAAAAGCACAAAAAGCACAAAAAGCACAAAAGCCCTGCTGGAGCTTAAAGCACAAAGTGCACTAAAAGCGTGGGCTTCACTAAAAAAAAGTGCACTATGAAGAAATTTTTTAATATATATCTTATATAACATTTAGAGAACATAGTAGACACATAAATAGTAAATATATATTGCTTATAATGAAGATAATCAAATCATCATTCATCAACTTAAGTCTTAATATGGAAAGATAAACCCATTCTTGAATCTTGATTCTACTTCTAAATTCTAATCACTAAAATAAGATTCTTCCATATAATCTTCCTCAATAGGGTGATTCTCATTGGTATCACTAGAATTATAGCCTTCAATCTCTTCTTCCCCAGACTCATCAAAATCAATCTCATCTTCTATGTCAACACATGGAGCTCAAGAGCTTGAGGCACTAGTTGTAATAACTCTCGACTGTCTCTTTTGTTTCCTTGTGTATGTCAACACGTCCTCACTACCCGACGCTCTTGCAACATCACCCAAAGTCAAGCTATCATTACCAAACACCAATTCATCTTCTGCTTCCACATTAACACCCATCTTCCCGACCAACCACTCATTACTATGATCAATGTTATCCAATGAAATTGGATCAATGACACTCCGCAAGTCATAACGAGCTTTTAAAGCACGATTGTACTTAACATATACTAGATCATTCAATATTTGATGCTCCAATCTGTTCCTTTTTTTGGTATGGATCTGTTGCATTGATTATTTTAATGTTAGTAAATTGATCTAATTGAATAGCTATGCAAAGAAAAATGAATAAATAGGACTACCACTATGAGTACTTACATGCTCAAACACACTCCAATTACGCTCACACCCAGCAGAACTAGCCGTTAAACCCCAAATTCTAATGGCTAGTTTTTGGAGATGGGGAGTTGAATTACCATATAAATTCCACCATTCAACTGTAAAAAGTGTTATGTAATTATGTAAGTATTAAGTAAAATTTTAAACATAAACTAATAATTAATAATTTAAAGTTACCAGGAGATATTGTCGCTCTAGATCTTTTTGCAATCGGAAGGCCAAATTGTTGTACAGCTCTAGTGTACAATGGTATCTCAGATATAATCTTGTTTTGTACTTCAGTGCTTGGAACCAATTTTTCGGTACAAGCATACAATCCATCTGTCACTTCTTTACAATTTTCAATTGATGAATTTTGATAGAAGTCCTCTGGATTTAGATAATGTCCAGCTGTATGTAATGGATGATGCAATTGGCATTCCCATCTTTCATCAATAATCTTAAAGATATCTTTATACTTTGTAATATTCCCTTCAAATGCCTTTGCAATAGCCTCCTTAGCTCCATCCATGGCTTCATAAATGTACCCCATGGCAGTTTTTTTTCTCATTATCAGCTAAGCGACAACACTTTAACAAGAGGCCCCATTATCTTCAAAATATAGACAACCTGGTTCCAGAATGTTGTCATCAAGATGGTATGAGCTGCACTTTTTTCCTTAGGTAACTTAGACCATCTGCTAATCACTCAAGTGTCAGACGTAAACATTCCTTTCAGATTAGACTTTTGACAATGCAATCGTTGCAAAGTCAGAAAACTCGTTGCAAATCGAGTAATCCCACATTTCACCAACTCTTTATTTTTGGTGAAATATCTCATCATATTTAAGACTCCAGAGTAATGAAACCGACAAGGGAAATTACTTTTTGGAGGGTCTTCTTAATGATAGGAATTTTCCCTATGTCTTCTAAGATAAGATCTATACAAGCTGTACATGATGTCCAATATATGTGCGTTCTTTTTCTCTATAACAGTTGACCTATACAAAAAAAAGTAAATAGATATGTTAAAATTTAGAAATCAAAACTTTGATGGATATTAGAAAGTAAAATATAAAACTTAGACATTTAATGATTTAAAGCAATAAATTCTTACCAGCCAACACAAAGTTGCTACCATTATCACTTATAACTTGAACCACATTTTGCTCTCCAACATGCTCCACGTATCTATCAAACAATTCACATAATTTCTCTCTGGTCTTAACAAATGAGTAAGCCTCTATCGACTCCATATACTGTTCCATGCGGAGAATTCACCAAAAAGTTTATCAAAGTTCTTTTTTTTCTATCTTTCCATCCATCGGCCATAATGGAAGTTCCATACTTCGCCCATTCTTCTCTATGTTTGTTTATAATCTCATTGGTCAACTCAACCTCCTTTCTAAGTAACGGAACCCTTAATTCGTGGTAGCCTGGAGGCTTCAAGTTTGGACCATACCTTCCTACAGCCTCAATTGCCTCCTTAGAACTTTTTGAGCGAGCTACATTCAATGGGATCCCATTATCGTAAAGAAGCGAGCAACTTTTTGAGTTGTCATTGCTCTTGCTTCTTTATCACATGAATCTTTGATGTTTGTTTGCCTAAGTGTTTCTCTCTTTTGTAGAAATACATCCATGGGTCCCTTTCCTTTGCCCAATTTTTTACTAGAGCCACTAGGAAAGCTTTCTCCACCTCTTTTCTTATGAAAAAGCTTATCAAACTTCCACAAAAGATGTGAGACTTCCAATATTTATATAATTTTATATAGAGGGTAAATATAATTTCATATAGTGGGTAAATTAAAACCCTAATATTCAAAGATGAACTCCCGCCTTCAGTTCTATTACATTAAAGCATCTGTTAACATAGAAGTCCAAGTTCGGAGGTTTAGTGCCTCTCTAATTTTCTTTCAGAAGCTTCAGACTTATTTCCTTCCTTTATCTTTTGGTGTGCAGTTGTTCATTATTTTTGTCATTTTTTGTTTTGAATCTGAATATGTGAGGAAGATCTATTTGATCTAATTTGTTCATTAAGAAGGATTCGTAGATGCTTGAAGACCTATTGAAACATGTCCTTGAATTGCTCAATTGCTGTTCTCTCTATCACTAATTGCTGTTTACTGAGATTCTTAAAAAAACATGTATATTATCTTCAGGAACTATACAATAAAGCACTTTCAGTCAAGTCAGCAATCCCTCACCCAAGAATAATGGGAATAATTCGTGAATGTGGAGGAAAAATGCATATGGCAGAGCGGCAGTGGGCAGAGGCAGCTACAGACTTCTTTGAAGCTTTCAAGAATTATGATGAAGCTGGGAATCAGAGGCGCATCCAGTGTCTAAAGTACGTGTGCAGTTCATCATGTGCTTGTTTTGTATGCTTTTCCCTTGTCTTGGCATTTTCTCCTGGGGTAGGACATATGGGAAGAGTACAGTTGGAAAAAATTAACATCTCGTAGACTGCAAAATTACTAGATCGATCTACATGAAATTCTACCAAGTCTCATTTAGATGATATTTAAAAGAAAAATATTTAAGGTCATCACTTATGCTTCGTCTGAGTGCCTTAGATGATATTTAAAAGAAATATATTTAAGGTCATCCTTATGCTTCGTCTGATGCAGGCACTTGAATGAATTCTGAATACAGCTTCATCTGTGATTTCGTTGACATTTTTTTGTGTAAGGGAGTGTGTGTCAGAATATCTTAGTTGCATGTTACTCTTGCAGGGAGTCAATATAGTCCACGTTGTAACGAAGTGATTTACATTTTTATTTCTTAGTTGCATGTTAACATAATCTTTATCTCTTCACATCAGTTGTTAATGGTCCTAGGCAATTGTTTTGCTGATTCACTTTCATTTCTCTCCCGCACGCTGCAGAAGAAACATTGCTCTGCCTGATATCGTAGTCTCTTTGATCCATCTTACAGGTACTTGGTTCTGGCAAATATGCTGATGGAGTCTGAGGTTAACCCTTTTGATGGACAAGAAGCAAAACCGTGAGCAGTCTAAGAGTTCTTTGAAGTTTTAATTTTCTTTAATAAAGAGATTAGGACCAGTACTCTTTATCAGTTTTGTGATTAGAGTCACTGGACTAAGTAATGCATGTTAAGTAAATTGCATTGGTGTTGGTGCTTGACTGTGTCTTATCCTTTCCAGGTACAAAAATGACCCTGAGATACTGGCAATGACCAACCTTATAGCAGCATATCAACGGAATGAGATCTTAGAGTTTGAGAAAATTCTTAAGGTGCAACAATCAGAATATTGCTACTGTAAGTCCTTCAATTTATAGTTATTATTGACTATCATTCTGATTGTGATTTCCTTGGAATTTTTCAGAGTAATAGAAGAACAATAATGGATGATCCCTTCATCAGAAATTACATTGAAGATCTTTTAAGAAATGTCAGAACCCAAGTGCTGCTGAAGATCATTAAGCCTTACACGAGAATCCGGATTCCCTTCATTTCCAAGGTAATTACGTTTGTTAGAGTTTGCTTTCTTGCTAGCTAATATTACAGGAGTTTCTTCCCCTAATACTTTCTCAGCTTCTCAATCTTAAGACGGAGTCTATCAATTATATCTTTTGTATATTTTGTGGTGGAATTTGGGGGNGTTGTTAGTTTATCAACCAACTCCTTTTTTATTACCAAGAAATCTCCAAGGACTAGTTATGCACGGTTAGAAGCTCGTTGGATAATGGGCCCGTCCCTCTATCCTTCACTTAAATACCAGGCTTGTCTCTAGCTGGGTTAAACCAGTGATGTGTGGTTAACCAACAAATCATGTACTCTCTATGAATAAACTGTCTTAAAGACATAATGGTGGCATACCACTTTATCCGGTACCATATTCAAATTCGGAACACCCATATATTACCCATTCTCCGTGGTTCTCATAAGTATGATATTTATAGATCCACCATCTTGGCTTTGTCATGAAATATTGTACTAAGGGGTGTGTGTAATAGAGTTCATAATCGGTTATATTACTTAACATGCAGGAGCTTAATGTGCCAGAAAAAGACGTTGAGGAGTTGTTGGTCTCACTCATCTTGGACAACCGTATCCACGGGCACATTGATCAAGTGAACCGGTTGCTAGAGTGTGGAGATAGGTGAAACTCTGAACTTGTCATCGTGATAATTTGGTCATTTTCGGCTGTCATTATGTCTGAACTTTTTTTTCATGCTTTTACGCATGCAGATCGAAAGGAATGAAAAAATATGCTGCCATTGACAAATGGAACACACAACTAAGGTCTCTGTACCAAACTGTTGGCAACAGAGTATGTTGAGATTACCCAACATGATTATATTATGGACTTGATATTGTTTTGAGGGGTTGGTTGTGTACTTGTGTTGTGGGTGGAGTGGGGGATTGATGGATGTTGGTTCATGCTCTGGAATATCAGAAAATTTAGCTGCTCTTTTTGACACGGTAGGTTTTTTGTACAAAAGTTGATATCAAGAGCTTCTGATTTACTTGTTACTCTTTGTTTCTGTACTGTGACAGAAGCAGCGGCATATTGCTGCTAACCCAGTATTTTATGAGCTCGAAATACATCTTGATTGCGATCCTTTTATCTTCATATTTCAACTGCATTGACCAATGATTTCATAGAAGCAAGTCTCTTTTGATCTTTAGATTATCAACTCCCCCTCCCTCCTCCCAAACCACACCCACTCTAAGCAAAAAATTTATGTTTCATAATAAGAGAATATGTACAAAGATATATTTATGAGCAGGTGGAAATTAAATGCCTATATTATAGTCTAAAGTTGGAGAGAATTTAATGTTATTACATAATAATTTTGACTTAAATTTTTATATTTGATATATATATGAATAATATCATTATGGTTATGTTATGTATAAATAATATATCATACATTATTCTGGATTTTCAGCATTTTGGATTACACTGATCATTGCTGAGGCTATATTTAATACCTCTATTAATTAATAATGTTAATTGATTCTCTTTTTAAAAAAATATACAATTTAAAACAACTAATTAATAATGTTAATTGATTCTTTTTTTTTAAAAAAAAAATATACAATTCAAAACAACACAATATCGGAGTAGTCATATTCTAAGTTTATATATCCGTATAGTCAATTCTATTTTTTTAAAACCAATATTTATAT
>JACEIK010015687.1:7810-17914 GCA_018107945.1 Datura stramonium | reverse complement strand
TAGACGATGAAAAGGACTTATGATTCTTGGCTAAGCATGTTTTAAAGGGGATCAATGATGATAAATATTTATATTCTAATCAATGAATCTTAATGCATGATGTTATTGTTTTATGTATGAGTCTATATGCATATTTTTGGGAGCTGTGTCTAGCACCGAGCAGCCCGGCGTTCAAAGGACTACGCCGGTGTCCCATAACCACGTGCCATCGTGGATTTGTAAATGATATGATGTATTTATAATGATCCCCTCAAATGTGATATCACGCATAATGCACGACCCTCACCTGGCAAGCCAGGGCCGGCTCTGCCCACTTAGGAGATATAGTGGGGCATCATGAAAGGGCTCTACCATGATGGTGTCGGTTATGAAGAGTCCTCCCATTGTTCCGCATGTGTTATGCATTGTTATGTCTATGTTGTTTGCTCAAAGTTATATTTTGGTAAAGATTACTTATGATTATGAAAATGAATGATTATGAATGATTTGAAAGTCTTGATCCTTATGTTTTATTACGAATATTCTGATGTAAGCATGATGTCCCTCTCTTATATTGTTATGAGTTTTATTTACTCTAAAATATCCGTTTTACTTACCTTGCATACTCAGTACATTTCATGTATTGACCGCATACTTTCTATGCTGTATCGTTTCATGATACAGGGTCCAGATCTCAGGCTCATCCTCACCCTTAGTCCATCTCAGCTTACAGTTTCATCTTATTGGTGAGTCCTCATGTTCTAAGGGTCGTTTGACATACTTTCATGTTATTTATGTTTCAGTATTGGTCGGGTTAGTGGGAAGTTATCCCATCAACCCATCCTATGTATTAGAGGCTTTAAGAAAAGTGTGTAGTGCTCAGCTATGTGTGTCCTGTATTTCTTGATGTTATGCTATAATTACGTTTCCGCTATATTTTTTTAATTATCATTCCACTTATTTGAATGAGATTAGTTGTATGCATGTGCCATGGGTCGACTTTGGATCTCTCGGGGTCCCTTGTCCCGTGTCTACGATCTGGGCGTACGTTCAGGTCGTGACAGAAATACATACTTGTAGTTGTGGACTATATTTCTAAGTGGGTGGAGGAAATTGTGCTTCCAAACAATGAAGGTAAGAGTGTCACATCGTTCTTGAAGAGGAATATTTTCTCCAAATTTGGGACTCCTAGAGCCATCATTAGTGATGGGGGTTCGCACTTCTGTAACCAATTGTTTCATACTTTTGCTCGAAAAATATGGGGTGAAACACAGGATGGTAACACCTTATCATCCACAATCTAATGGGAAAATTGAGGTCTCCAACTGGGAGATAAAGACCATCTTAACGACGACTGTGAATGCTAACCGGATAGATTGATCTAGGAAGCTGGATGATGTGTTATGGGCTTATCAGATTGCATTCAAGACCCCTATAGGTATGTCTCCTAATCAGCTTATGTATGGGAAAGCATGTCATCTTCCAGTCGAGCTTGAGCATAAAGCCATGTGGGCACTCAAGAAGCTGAATCTGAATTGGAGCGATGCTGCAAACTTGAGGCTTGATCAGTTGAATAGCTAGATGAGTTCTATTTGAAGGCCTATGAAAGTTCAAAATTTTACAAAATGAGGATGAAGATACATCATGATCGGAAGATTGAATAAAGAGAGTTTAGTTCTGGAGATATGGTGTTTTTATTTAATTCAAGGCTTCGCTTGTTTCCTGACAAGTTGAAGTACAAATGGTTGGGACCATTTCGAGTGGTCCAAATATTCTCCTATGGTGCAATTGAGTTGGAAAATAATGAAGGAAAATGGTTCAAGGTGAATGGACAATGGTTGAAAGCATATCTAGGGAAGAGTGAAGAAATCAAACTAGTGGACTTTTTGGCTCTGGGTGAAGTCTGAGTAACCTGAGGACTTGCATCGTGCTGCGAATTTAAATAGGCGCTGCATGGGAGGCAACCCATGGAGGTAACTTGGTGAAGTCTGAGTAATCAAGATATCCGCGTCGTGCCACGACGTTAAATCAGACGCTTCTTGGGAGGCAACCCAATTTGTAATTATAATACCAATATAGTGTTTACGTGTGTTGATATGTGCAGGCGAGTAATATGAGAAATCTGGAGATGGAACAGAAATTTTGAACCTTAGAATCTGGTGCCAAAAAGCACAAAATGAGTTGGTACCTGATTGAACGACTCGTCAAGACCGGTCGTGGCCACTGAAGAAGAAAACATTAAATTCTGGAACGTCAGTGATGAGTGACTTAACTAATTGTGAGGTCACTCAATGTGTCATCAAGTACCTCGTTTTGACACAACTAAAAGTCCACTAAGAGTACAGGGCCAACGACTCAAGACACGACTTGTTGACTGAGTAATTTGGTCCCAGGTAAGTTTTCTTTATTGACTAATGTAATGGGTAACATAATGAGTCATGGTCATGATAAATGACTTGTTACATGGTTCGTGGTTCATATGCTTCATTTTGAATCACTAGACCTGACAAACGTGAAAAAGGGTTAATTTGATTTCGTTTTGTTTAAAACCCATCATCTCCACCAAATTTACTCCACATTCAAATCCATTCTCTAAAATGGTTCCCTCCCTCTTCATCACTTATTATCTTCACTTGCACACACACATACGCACTGACACAGCATCATGATTGAACTGTCACTGCCCACACTTTGTAAGCCAAAACTGATCAAATTCTCATCTTATCTCCTCGGACATCATTGAAAGTTAAGTATTGTAATGCTTCCTATAGTAAAATTTACCTCCTCATGCTTAAAAATGTTTTTAATAGTTGCCTTTGGTCTCAGCATTGGAAAACCCTAGTCAACATGTCTTTGATTGCTTATAGTTGCAAACACAGTAATGGTTAACCTAAATGGATAAATGTTGATGAGTTTGTGGTGGACTGTGTTGAATGAATGAGTTATTTTTATTGTGATTGAGTATCGGTTGGCTTGGGTTTATTACACCCATTGAGTCGGCGGGCATTACGATCTGTAATTTCTTTGGCAATGAAACTTTAATTGTTTTTCCCTCCTAACTCCCACCGGAATAAAATGCAAAAATTTAACATGGGTGAAATCTAAGTAACCCTACATACATGTGATGCTGGTCTAAGGCTCAATAGGTTGTTTCAGTGACTACGCCTCATGTAACGATTCATGGGCTTGCCTAACAAGTCGTTACATGACTCTTCATCACTAACACTTAAGAACTCTTAAGAATGAGTCATGTAACGAGTCATGGTATCACCTCATGACTCGTCATATGACTCATCTTGAGTGGGACAAAAATTATGGTATTCTGAAACTAAAGACCACGATTGAATTAATGATTGGAAATAGATGAAACATTTGCACATACATACCACATATGACTTCACGAATCGTTGCCAGTGACAACAATTTGTTAGTTCTTTTGTCCTATCTGTAGGTAGCCACTGAATTCATGTATTCACCTACTGTAATCTTAGATACTAATAGTTTCTCCACATGTATAATGGCACCAAAAGGAACTCCTATGAAGGGTTCGTCCATGAAACAAAGGCAGGAGAAGGGCCAGCCCTCGACTCGTAGACTAAGAGACAAACCATCATCCTCAGAAGAGTCGATGGCTCAGTTGAGGAGTATTAGACAGATGAGGAACAACTATAGCAATGATCAACTAAGGCTAGGACTAAATGCCCTATTAATCCTACAGCCATGGTCGCATCTCCGACTCCACTTGCAAGGGACCCACCTAGTTGGGAGGAAGGAAATGATGGGGACTCAGCCCTGAAGGATCACGAGGGCATTACAACTGAGGATAATGATGAGGATGGCAATGAATCAAATGCCCAACAGGAGAGTACTGTTAATGAGGAGATTGGAACCTCAGAAACATCTCTAGACCAGCCTCAGAGATTGGTAAAAAGGTGTTGTGTTTTGGGTATGAGGCAATCTACTACTGGGACATTACTCCCATTGATAAGGGCCATCCGAAGAGGACCATCTATGAAGAACCAAGGTTGGTCACTACAGGGTTCAAGGACCTCCCAGAAATGCAAGCACTATTTGACAAGTACCAGTTTGGGTGGTTGAGTGAGCCGTTCGGCAGTTACAGCCCGCTATTGGTCAGAGAGTTTTATGCAGCATACGCGACCACACTAAAAAATTAGGCCATGGGAAGCCAAGGCTAGAGGAAGCATCCTGCACTGACCCGTGTTATGGTACGAGAGACACTCGTGGACATGTTTGAGCACACCATCTCACGCATGTTATATGGTCCAGAGTATGAGCCTCCGGATAAACACAGCCGAGTTCAATTATCAGCTGAGTGAGCTGTAGAAAATCAAGAGCAAGAAATTGAGCCATGAAGACAGAAAGAGGCAGTATACATAGCTGGCCCCGATTATAGCCAATCGGGGTACATCGGTGGAATAGTTGAATGGATTGGAGGTACAGATCAAGAAGGTCACTTTAAACTTTCAGGCCAAATTGTGGTGGTCATTAGTGCAACACAGGCTGGTACCAACCAGAAATGACAATGTCATATCACCGGACCGAGCTGCATTAGTAGCTAGCAACATGGAGGCTTATGCGATTAATTTCCCGAGGTATATAACTGGGGAGATCTGGGAGAGATTCATCATGGATAGAACAAGTATCCCCTTTCCATGCCTTATAGCCCGTCTTTATAAAGAGTCACAGGTCCCTGAGTTGCCTTCCATAGATCAGAAGGTTGAGGTGCTCAAAATTACAGATATCGGGTGATCATAGATGATACAAATTTGATTTCTAAGGCCAGGATTCAGGAATCCATAGCCAGAGGGGCCGTATTACTATCTGAAGCATTGAGTGGGGGTCCTCGGAGTGATGCTGTGGGGTTCACCGAGATTGAGACAGAGCCGTCAGCAGCCCATGAGACTGGTAGTCAGTCTGATGCTACCATTGCACCAGATGTACCATTGACCTCCTGATGTATCCCAAATTACACCTCGCAATTGAGATATAAAGCGGTCAATTGTCAAATATAGAACCCAACAAAGGTTGAGGTCGATCCAACAGGAAATATGGAAAGAACTTAAGTTAATGCTAATAGTTGTTACTATTGAGTTACTTATTTCCTAAGGAGGAAAGAAATAAAATAATAAACAAAAGTAAAACTACTGAATGTTTAGCTCAAATTCGGTTTGTATTCAATTAACGACTTGACTAGGATTGTTTTCCCCAAGACTTCATAACCATAAGACTTATACACAAGTGATCTATTCCGGTGTTTAGCATGCAATATTGGTAAGTTAGGTTCACCTAAATGGTTGGTCCCCTATCTAGATGATTATAACCACGCAACTTGGTCCATATACGGGTGTATTTTAATTGACCCTTACCCTTAATATCAGATTAGCTATCTCCGGACAAGTTCAAGCTATTAGATGAGGGTTGATAGCCTCAAATTTCCGTTGTTAATCCCTTTTCCCATTCATTACCTTCTTGGTCCGATAAGTAATAATAACACAAGTCCTAATATTTGCAACCGTCAAGAATCAATCAAAACGAAGGAAAAATCAATTCATGCATAAAACCCCGTTCAAGATTCACTAAATATTTAACCTATGTGTGTTAATTCATCCTGGTTCCCACAACTCTAGTTATGAGTTTAGTTATTGAATAAAACATAATTGCAATGTACAAATTATCGTAGAAGAAAACCAAGTAAATTGAATAAAACTCCAAAGTTGATGAATAAATTCCAATGTTACTTTTGATCCTCAAATTCAAGAACAAATTTGTAAACCTTGTTTCTTGACTCAAGAATAATAGTACAACACCAAAATCCTACTTGAAAAATAATAATAATCGGCTTCCCCTTGAAAATAAACCTAAATAGTGTGTTTATAGTTCCAAGAAAACCTTTTCCTAACTAAAACTGGAAACCAGGTTGGCAATGGCCACGGGCTAGGTGACGAATCATTGGGACCTCTAACGAGTCGTGCCTTGCTAAAAATAGTCATCCTCAACAATATACCCAGTTGTGGCAATGGGTCACCTAACGACTCGTCGTGCCTGGGCACGAGTTGTTAGGCCCCTCGTGGTCTAACTCCTTCAAAATTCCAGTGCACCTTACGGTTGGTTCCAGTAATCTGCCAATGAGTCGTTTAGTTAACTAACGACTTGTTAAGTCTGTCGTCAACTCCACTGTCTACTTTGGCAATATTTTCTCTACCAGTCTTCACAACTGACTTCACAACTCGTTACCAGATGTAACAAGTCGTTCCCTCAACCCATAAGGTACATTGTCTTGTATCTTCAAACTTCAATAATTTCCCATGCCTTCAGGAACGAGTCGTGCCTCCTTCCAACAACTCGTGAAGTGCCTGACATTCACCCTTTCAGTTGTTTTCATCCTTAGTTTGCCCAATTCACTTTCGAACCTATTTTCCTGCAATATTAAGCACAAAACACATCATACCTATATAAACATACCCGAAATGTGCATAATTTCTTGGTTTTAAGCGTCGAAAGTGCCATAAAATCACGGTACATCAACACCCTTAACTTAGAACTTTTGCATGTCCTCAGGCAAAAACAAAATAAACTACTCCAACGCTTGAATCGAAAAAACTCTAGGAAACTTACGACAGTCACATTCATTCATCAAATAAAAATTTTCTAACCCCTCCCTCATCGTATCAACTCAAATAACTATGCATATGCAAAATTTCAAACCATGACACAAAGGAACCAAAACATGGCAAGACACTGTCACTTGCAACCACACACATAAATCTATAACACTGGCCCAGAAAATTTGCAGATGATTTTGTTGACCAAATGCTCTCACCTCAAAGAAGTCCCATACTCAAACATGTGTATATGATTAACTCGATATGTTTCTCTTGGGACTAGGTAAGATTCACTCACTCTCACAAAGAAATTCGAACTATGTGTATGCAATACCATACGCTTGCCTTTACTTTCAATACCTCAATTTTTAGACAAGTAATCAGGATCACTATAGGACTTTCTAGGCTTGTAACGTAGGCTCGGGCTCGGGTATGGTACATATGGAATTAGTAGCTCAACCCTCCTTGGCACTACACACATCTTGGCTCCACTTTTCACCTTTTTTCCTATTTTCTCCCCCTTTCCCTTTAATTTCTTATTCTTTTCTTTTCTTTTGCAACTATGTATGCGATTTCTCTTTATTCAAACACTCATTGATGTCACATTTTTCTTTTCTTTTCTTTTCTTGCTTTTTGACAATAATTTTTATTTCTTTCTTTTCATTATGCATATCGCACCCGCTCTTTCCTTTTTCATTACCTAATTTTTCATTCCTCCTAACTCTTCTAATATTAGTAGCCACCCTGAACTTAGGCGATTTGCCTGAGTTGAGGTTCACAATGTCCAAGGAGGGACCATGGCCAAAATAGGTTCATTCTTAACAAAAGAAGGAAGGTGAATTGGTGTATAAAAAAAGAAAGGTCGATTTAAGCTAAAACATTTGGATCAAGGGATTTTTATTCTCTTTTGGTAGGTATTTTAAGGCTAAGGTGGGCTCATAAATCAAAAGCGGCCTATGATCCTTTCCTAATTTCCTATCCTCTATCTCGATATGACTGGCCAGGAAAGTTGTAGATTGACACACATAATCGAATTTAGCTATTAAACCTTACTCACACATAGCACAGGTCAACATCATCACTTCTACTAATTGCTAGTTCAGGTACAGCCATACAATGGTAAACATGTTCACAGTTTCAATGCCATGTAAAAGATTCACAAAGGTCATACTCGTCAACTTTCACATACACATATAAAAAAATTTCCGAGGGGTATCAAATTATCAATCAACAAAAATCAATAATTTAAGCTCTTGACTGCCTTTAGTTTTCCTAACTTTCTTCTGACTGACAAAAAAAACACAAAAAATATAAAATAAAATCCTAAACATATCGTTTCAATTAGATATGGAACACCCAAGTAAAAAGATATTCGGCAAGAAAAAACCTCGGGTTATGTTCAGCAAACTAGAATGCACAGGTATCCCTCCCCACCCCTATCAAGAAAGCATGCGTCATCCTTGACGCATATATATACCAAACAAAAACTAAGTAGGGAACATACCTGTGCAACCTAGGTGTCAGCTACCTAGTCGGTGGAGGGTGTAGATACGCCTCCAATGTCATCTCCAAATTTACCGGCTTGAATCGGTGCATTCTCAGACCCTACAGAGCTCATGCCTTCTCCACGAACTCTCGCTGCCTCAGTCTCGGCTCTCTGTCGATCCTCCTCTCTTGATTTGTGCAGCACTCTTTCCATCTCACTCCGCTCTCGTTTTTGCTGACAGAGCAGAGAAGCATCATCATCAACACTTGCCTCCTCACGAGGCCTCTTCCCCTTGTCATGTGCCACCGACTCCTCTGTGATGAAATAAAAAATCGGTGGAAATTCTTCTTCAAACTCATCATTGATCACGGGGAGTATTGGTGGAGGTACTGCAGCTACCTGTCATGCAGCTAAGTCCCGTACCTCGGCTCTGAGCGTTCCTAGCTCTGAGTACCATCTTGATAACTCAGGCGCCTGTAACTGTGCAAGGCGCTCATCCATTCTCTTCTCAAAAGCTTCCAATCATCCATGCACAGAACTAGACAATGTCTCCAACTCCTTCGACACCCACAACTTTATATGGTCCATCAAAACTTTAACCTGTAGAGCCGTGTGTGCCTACTGCTTTTCGATCTTAGTTAGTCGCCTAGCCATATCAACCAAAAACTCCTGTGAAACCGTAACTAGGCCGACTGTAGTGGCTTGTGGAGACGCAACTGGTGGTCTGGGAGATGCTACTGTAGATGATAACTTCGGAACATTAGCAGGTGTAGAGGTATCCACTGCATCTGTAGCCTCAGGCTGGCTACCTGTCTCTTTGCCCTCAATAGGCTTAGCCTCTAACTCAGTGAACTGTGCTGCATCAGTCTACATCCTGCTGCCAAATGCCTCTGCTAATATGGTCGCTCTAGTGGATGCAACTGCCTGAGTCCTTGCCCTCGATACTGGGTTTGTGTCATCTCGAATCAACTCGATATCAGTTATCTTCTGGACCACTATTCTGTGGTCAACTGATGGTAACTCCGGCACGTTTGACTCCTGAAAGAGTCTATCAATTAGACAGGGAAAGGGGATTGTAGTACGTCATTGATTGCCCGCTCTTTAATCTCCTCTACAATGTACCGCGAGCAATTGATGGCATAACCTTCCATTATACTTTCTACCAATGTTGCTCTGTCAGGTGAGAGGATGTTGTCATTGCTGGTTGGTACCAGCCTGTGCTGCACTAGTGACCACAAAAAAATTTCCTGAAAGTTTAGTGTGGCCTTCTTTATCTGAGACTTTGTGCTGTGCAGCCATTCAACTAGCGGACCTCTTGTAGCAATGATCCGAGACAACCAAGTACATTTCTGGATGCGCTCCTGGCTATTCAACTTTTTGGTCCTAATTTTCTTCAACTCATATAGCCTGTGGTCGAACTCGGTCATGTTCATTACAACATCCTGGAGATGGTTCATTCAGATATATCTACCGAAGTGTCTCGCACCAACACCTGATTTAAGGCGGTTCTCTTTTTCCAGTCCTGACCCCCTAATGCCAAACGCTGCAATATAGCCGCATAGAACTCTCAGACTAAGCACGGGCTATATCTACCTGATGGCTCAGTCAACCACCCAAACCTGTACTTGTCGAACACCGCTTGTAGCTCTAGAAGGTCTTTCAGCCCTGTAGTGATTAGCCTTGGCTCCTCGTATATGCTCCTCTTCGGATTTCCTTTCTCATTTGGAGCAATATCTAATCTTGGGAAGAATTATATGCCCAAGTGATACTCAAATGCTTCATTTTGTCTTATTTATCTATCGTTATTTGTGCATTATCATGTAATTTGTAGTTAAAATTTGAATTTATACTAACCAACATGATTAGCGTTGTTTTGTAGGAAAAATACAATTTTAGGAAGCTAAGAGGCATGTTGAGAGAAATCGGGAATGGACTCGGAAGCGAGCAGGGAAAAGGCCAAGGAAAGCAGGAATTAAAGGGGCTCTGCGATGGAGCCGTGTCACGCTGCCATCGCGG
>JACEIK010015686.1:0-17916 GCA_018107945.1 Datura stramonium | reverse complement strand
CATTGACACTTGATTCGATTATTACCTTGGTCCAGTCCCTGTGGGATTGATACTTGGCTTACTTTAGCCATTTTACTACTTGTTCGACCATGTGCACTTGTGTGTAGTTCTCAAAAGATCCGAACAGGTATCTAATTTCCCTTACCTAGGTCTAGATGGAACACTAGATGTCGTTGTTGCTGGGATTGACTACCTCTGACGGGACTGGGAATGAGGTCCAGCACTCGTCATCTAGGTAGAATACTCTGAGTCCCTATCCTTAATATCTTGTTCTCCCTTTCCAAGTCCTTTAACTTTTCCTTCTCGATCTATTAAACATGGATCATAAGTATAGAAATGTCCATGTCATTAAGAAGTATCACAATCCTGCACTCCTTTGACTACAAAGTTTGTGATCCCATTTATGAACTTGCTCAAGAAAGCCCTCGGTTTGGTAACCATTACCGGAGCATATTTTGACAACTGAGTGAACATACAAAATCTATTGCACCATCATATTATTATATTTCAAGTTGACAAACTTTGTAGACTTCTCTTCCCTCAACATTCAAGGAAGGAACCTGTCTATGAATGTTGCTACGAACTCATTCCAACTCACCGAAAGCGCTCCTACCCAACAACCATCATTCCACTGTATAAACCATATATGTTCTACCCCCTTCAGCTGGTAGGAGGCCAAATTTGCACTCTCCTCTCTGGATATCCCCATAATCAGGGTGATTTTCTAAATCTCATGTATGAACTGTTGTGGATCCTTATCCACCTTCAACCCATAGAACTCTAGTGGGTTCATCCTAATGAAATCTCGCACCCTTGCCACCATAACATTCTGGTTAGGGTTCATGAGTGCCATAGCCTGGTGTTGCCCTACGCCGTGAGAGCCTTTGCCAACACCTGGAATGAAGCCCGAAACTCTACATGGGTAACTTGCACATTCATCGGGTCTGCTGGAGTAATTGTGGCTGGCTGGTGCCAATTGCCATTTCTCCTTCTATTTGCTCGTCTAGGAGGCATTTCTTGTGAACGTGTAAAGCACGAGTTAGAAGAGACTATACATAACACATGGCTGAATACATAAGCTAAAGTAAAGTACAATGACCCTATCATAGATGCATGAATACTGACATGGCATGCTAGTTTGAAAGCATTTAGTGAAATACAAGTAAAGCTGGTTTTAAGGGTCGTGTACATATATTGAAGACTAAATATAAAATCATAAACTAAAAACTGTAACTGAAACAACTGCATTTAAGTTGAAATGGAATCACACTGTTGGAGAGCCTATTAATTTACAATCTCCAATGTTAGCCTTATGAAGCCCAAAATGTATACCGGGTTGGAAGGGTGTTCATATCTTGCCAAGGGTAAGAACCATGACTGGCGTGATATCACTCATAAGCTTAGCGAGACAATCTCAAGTAATGATGGCCCCTGCATACACCCATTGAGGCGAGGGAGACACTCTTACGAGGGAGCATCCCATATTCCTTGGGCTAAAAGAGACATTCTCTATTACTGAGAATCCCTTATCCTATGGTGGCTCGTAGTTTATAGACTTGGGAGCACTGGAAACCTAGGCTACTTGATGCTAAGTACTACTCCAAATTGAACACAAGGACACATGTAAATTGATAATTTGAAGCTGATGTCCAAAGACTAGTCAAAACCACTTTATCTAACAAGGATCCTGAGAGCCTAAAGGACCATGAAAATGCTAATACTAAGGGCTCAAACGGATGTTCTAAGACTAGTTAAAGATACTTTCTAGCTAGTAGGGGTCTAAAAGCCTAAATAACCATAAACATGCTACTCATACTAAATTCATGAAAAATCATAGACTTAAATCATAACGTAAATCATATGTACTGAGATCATTGTAAAATCATATATGCAAAATGGACCATATTCTTGAAAACAATGCTAAATCATGGTTGAGTCCTATAAATCATGTTATTATCATATCGTTGACATAAATCATGAACGTACATAGTTTTCAATCATAAAAAACTTGGAAGACATAACTAGCATAAGAGAATTCATATGTAAAAATTGAAACCCTAAGACATATATTTCTAGAATTTAAGGATTCTAGGGTCTATGAAAAAAACAATTTAGTTTGGAGACAAGGGTGAAAGGAACCGATGTTGAAGTCCCATGTACCTGATGGAAGAACCCCCTTAAAGAACTTGAAGCTTACAGCACCTTGGAGAGAAACCCTAGTTCTTGAGCTTTGTGAGAAGAAGAGAGGAAAAGTCTTATAGATGTTTTGGATGGAATGAGGATTAGACTAAGAAAAAACCCTTTAATTTATCCCATACGAGTCCCAAAACAACATCACTTTGAGTTAAAAGCATAGGATCTTACTAGAATACCCCTGAATTGCCAAACTGAATTTGGAACTGGCAAAACCAACGACGCATAAAATAGGTAGTGGTATTAAACAATAGAATGTTGTGTCCTTTGTTGTTTCCTAATTCTCCTCTAAACCACTCTGTGAACCTGCTTCAACAACTATAAAAAATGATCGGTATAATCAAACAATGGGTCATACAAAACACTCATTGATTTTTGACTATTTTTGACATTTTTTAGAAGCTCAATACTACGGGACAACCAACAATTCATTGGTCAACATAATGAGTCATCCTGCTAGTCGTTTAATGACCTGGTTAAAGTTTCCTGCTAGTTTCTACCGATAATCTCAAATCTAATCTTAGAGATTTTTGAGGTGTTAGATTATCTCCCCCCTGGGAACATTTTTAGTCAAATGGAGGATAACTAAGTTGAAAAGATAGGAAAAAGTTGTAATCCCAAGAACTAAATACGAAAGGGTGAATGCTAATGGAGTGTCTGACTCCGATCTGAATTACATAGGAACTAAATCATGATTCATGCATGGATGCTATGGAACTAAGTAAAGTACTGAGGAGGAACTATTTCCTCAAATTGGAACATAGCTGGTGAGCATGGAGTTATCAATCCCAAATTTCATTCTGATCGGACTAGCTATCATGGTACCTATTCTGACTACGAGGATGACTTAACTGAATCCCTTTGTCCGAGTAGCTCCCTCTACTAGTTAATTTCTCCATAAAGCCTTTGTTGAGGCCAACTTCCTTGTTTCCCTTAACTTACGTACCTTATGGACCAAGGTTTTAGCTGGAACCTCCTTCTATTAGAGACTGTTATACATGCGAACACACAATTCAAGCCTATCACTAAACTCGTTTTACGACTCCTCTATAAATTATACTATCCCAATAACTCCTCAAACTCCCTGATATGACTGACCACTACACTTCATGAACTTCTTCTAACTAAGCATCTAAGGCATCAATAGGGAGTCATTTCTGGATATATCTTTTGCAACCATCATTCTGTTAGGGGTAAACATACATAGGTCTGTGATGACGTCCAAATGAACTCCTCACAAGGAGAAAGTGTAAATGGTTGTCACAATATTATTACCCAACTCGTGAGTCGAGGTCAAATCCACAGGGAATAAAGATCTGATGGCCCAAAAGTTGTCTATCGAATCGAACTAAGTCGCATCATTTTCTTAAAAATGGAAAAAGTAAATATTGGGGGTTAAAATTATCTCAAATAGAATTTAAATTCAATCAACCAAATACAAGGCAACTAATTTGAATAAGAAAAGTTGAGCAAGTGCTAGGAGTGCTCTATGGACGAGGCGTCAAATGGATTAGAGTTAATTAGGAAATTAAATCATTACTCAAAAGCATAAATAGTCATGGAAAAGGCAATACTTTATGTTCCTCAACCACTTGAGTATCTTTTTCCTCGGGTTTTCTCAAACCCCAAGGTCCCATACATATCGACCACTGCAACTTGGGCAAGAATTAACTATTTATAGCCTCAATTCTTTAATGGGTGTATGATAATGGATTTTGTCTATCTCTATCCCAACCCCACAAAATCAAAACCTAAATACCCACCATTGTTCTCTCACCCATATTTTATTCCCCTTTTTCAAGAAACAATAGAATATGTAAACACAACCCATATTTACAACTACATATATTTCAATTATAATTTGGACAAAATAGCATATTTATGCTAAATAAGTATATTTAATGTCAAAATAGCACACCCAATTCAATTTAGCCCCTATCATGCATACACCCTTAGCAAGATGTTTAGTTACTCATGGATAAAGAAAAATAGATTATATTAAGAAATAAAACCATAGAATTCATCATCAAGAGTAGATTTCAAGCTCAAGGTTGTTCTTCAGTGGAGGTTTTCACCTTAAGGAAGAAGAAGAAGATAAAACAAAGCTCTCTATCTTTTTCTCTCTCTAGAATTTAAAAATAATACAAATCACCAATGGAATGGAATTTTTTGGTAATTTAAAAGGAATGTATAGAAATAGGTTAAATTTACTCCTCTTTTCCTGTGCTGGACAATTTTACCCCTTCGGTTATGAACTCACTTGTGAAATATCGGCGTTTCCCTAGTGCCTATCTATGGGACGCCGCTTGTTCACAGTTGTGGTCCAGTAAGTCCAGGTGTAATCCGACGTTGGCACCTATGTTTCGCTTGTGCAGACCTGCATTCCACAGGTGTTCCATTGACTTCCCAGCAGTTCCCCTCTATGTTTGGCCTGCATTTCGCAGGTGTCAACCTGCAAAACCCAGGTTGTCCTTTTTTCATCCCAAACCATGCTTTTTACTCAAGTTCTTCGCTTTGTCTATTTAAATTGAAGACCTGCAAACATTCAATAGAAAGGGCATAAAATATTCCTAATGGACTTAAGAACTTAGCAAAAGCTCATATTTAAAAGCCTAATAAGTTGGTAAATTACCAACTCATCATACCCCCAAACTTGAACCATTACATGTCCTCAAGCAAGGCATTTCTTTACAGCTGAATAATGGAATTAAGAATGGAACACCACATGATTTATTGCATAAGGGACCACTAGGACTAAGACAACCCCAAAATTTCTCCTCGACTCAAAGTAAAAGAGAAGACTCAACAATTTCTGCAAATACCTCAAGAGGTAACCACAAACAACTGGCATGTTTAACAAGTGTTTCCTTCATTCAAAACAAGGGGCGTGGCTGATCAAAATGAGATTATATAGCATTTTAAGTCATTTGAAATTCACATTCAAAGTTTTCCTTAATGCTCACTACATTCTTGTCTCAATTACATCTTTTTACACATGCAAGCATGTCCCCAAGGAAGTGATGTCACTCACATCAAGAGAAAATCCCATTTAATTTTTAGGCAATTCATACCCAAAGGGATTATAGAATAAGACAAATACGCTCACTCTTACAATGAAATTCTCATGCACACTACTTGACCAATAGGCTTGCCATTCGTGTAACTCGTCACTAATGTAGAGTTTCCACACTTAAAATCAATTAGGACTTGGGGGTCATAATGAAGGCTAGGGGTAAACGTAGAATTATTTTTTTAGTTCAAGTGTATAGAACCTCCCTATTGGCATTTTTTTGAACATTTTTACGTATTCCATTTTCTCCCGAGATCACTCTCACCTTATATTATACCCCGAAAGCCGAAAGATCAGACTGGGAGTTGAAATGGAGAAAAATTAAAATTTGGCATCATGTATTAGAACGGATAGTAAGGTGACCTATGAGAGCATCTCACGAGACGTGATGTGACTCGTGGGGAGGCCCAGGTGATGAGCTTGAAATTTGGGAAATGGGATCCCCACGGACGTACCATGAGTCATTAGGTCCCAAGACTCATTAGGTCAGTCGTGGGGAGTGATGAGTAAGAAAACAGAAGGAAGGGGATGGTGTACCTAACGGAAGGACCCCATGGGTCATGGTTAGTCACCACGATCCATGGGGAGGGTCGTGAGCAGCAGGGTAAAAATTTAATCAAGGTGCGACAGGGTATCTGACGAGTGGTGACCATGAGTACTGATCAGTAGGTGATGAATCGTTAAGTCACCAATGAGGAGCCCTGAAGACCTGATGAACAGTGTACCTGACAAATGATGCCACGACGTGGCCCAAGATGACGAGTCATTAGGTCCCTCGTGGGGACTAACTGGCAATTATTTTCTGTAATTTAGTAAGGGCTTTTTCTTAATTCCTAAGATCCTAAGGCCTAAACTACATCTTTTTAAGTTATGAATGATGCCTTTTAAGGGGGTTAAGATCATTTTAGGCCATTTATATTCATGCATGCAAAGGTAGAAGGCTAGAGAGAGTGATCAAGCTTTTCTTCTTCCAATTCTCTTCAATTTCTTTTGGGCAATCAGAGAAGTGTAAGAATCAGCTACCATAAGGTATGTAGGGTTATGAACGGGTTATACCATTCACACCCATGCCCAATCCGTCTCTAAATCGTGAATTTCCTATGTCAAATCTATGGGTTTTAACCCAATGCATGAATTTCCTAATTCTTTTTATGGGTATGATTTAAATATGTTTCTACTATTGGATTATGAAGCATGGGCAGGTTTTATATTGTTTTCAATTAAAAAGCATGTTTCAAGCTTTATGAATTAAAAAGCCCATTGATGAGAAGTTCATAAAAGAAGAGATTTGTGATGAACGTGTGATTATGATGAGATGTTATGATGAAAAGCATGTTTTTAAGATACCCATGTTTATAATGATGTTTTTAAGTGAATTGAGTATTTTTTAAGCATGCGAAAGTATTGACAATGCCCATATGTTCAAGTGCGATTTATGATTTTTTCGAATTAGCTTTACCATATGGTTTTGGAGCGAAGACTCCTAATTATTTTTCAGCTTGTGGTATGGTTTGAATTAAAGCTTCTCATATGCATGATTTCATATTTGAGATGTAATTGAGTATTGAACTTCATCAATAGACGATGTTGAGCTTCGTTGAAAAAGGATGGAAAGCATATGCATGTTTTCGGGAGTAGTATCTAGCACCAAGTAGGCTAAGGGTCGCTCTCCCTATGCTTCAGAACTACGTGCCAACATAGGTTTATATGATTATATATATTACTTTTGGACCTCCCTAGTGAGTTATCCCTTGCTCTATTTGTCCATGAGTTTGATATTGATATCATGGTATCGTCACTAGCCCTGACAAGGCCTTGGACGACTCTATCCACTTGAGTGTGATAGTTGGGACCACGTAAGCTCTATCATGGTATGTCAATTAAAATACGAGTCTCCCATTGATCCTCATTGTTTTACTAATGCATGTTTATCATTCATGAGATTTCTATATCTACATATGTTCTAAAGCAGGTTTGACTTAATGTTCAGTTTTACTCATGACTATCATATTTCAGCTCTGAGTCAATCGATTCAATTATGATGTTAGGTTATGTTATAATGAGATCATGATTTTAGAAAGAATACATGCAAAACCTACTCTCAGATTCTTATTATTTATGATTTACATTATGCATGTCTTCAAATGATATTTACTATACTCGGTACATTCCACGTACTGACCACATTCTCTATGCTGTATCATTTTATGATACAGGACCTCGCTCTCAAGCTCAGCCCCATTCATACTCAGTCTTCAGAGTTAGCATCTTATGTTGTTGGTGAGTCCCTATCTACCGAGGACTAGACTTATTTGGATTTCCTTTATGTATTTTAAGTTTCAGCTTTATTGAGTTAGTTGGGGTCTTATCCCATCAACTCGTCATGTTTAGAGGCTTTTTAGACAAAGGAAGTATTCAACTTCAGATTGTGTATTATAATGTTATGTTTAATTCAAATTTCCACTAAGATTATTATGCTGACTCTTTTGTTTTAGGAATTGAGTTAGAAGTATGTTCATGCCATGATACAGGACCTCGCTCTCAAGCTCAGCCCCATTTATACTCAGTCTTCAGAGGTAGCATCTTATGTTGGTGAGTCCTTATCTCCCGAGGACTAGACTTATTTGGATTTCCTTTATGTATTTTCAGTTTCAGCTTTATTGAGTTAGTTGGGGTCTTATCCTATCAACTCGTCATGTTTAGAGGCGTTTTAGACAAAGGATGTATTCAGCTTTAGATTGTGTAATGTTATGTTTAATAAAAATTTCCACTAATATTATTATGTTGACTCTTTTGTTTTAGGAATTGAGTTAGATGTATGTTCATTCCATGGGTCAACTTGGAGTCTCTCGATGCTCCTTGTCCCATGTTATTATCCGGGTCTACGTTCGGGTCGTGACAAACTTGATATCAGAGCAATAGGTTTGAAGTGTCCTAGGGTGTCTGAAAGCCGCATTAAGTAGTGTCTTTTTCATGGGTGTGAAGCGCGCCACACTTATGATGAAGAAACTACGTAACATTTAGGAAATGTTCCCTTTTTTCATGATCTATGTCGTGCGATGAAAAGTCTTCCTATCCTTCTAATTCATGCTATTCGTGATTACAGAATCATATCTCCCCGAATAGTAAATGGTAGGAGGATTGGAAATGGAGGCGTCCATGAGGATGGCCATGGAAACGGGCACCAGCAGGCCCCATTTGTTCATGAGCACCAGACACCGGAGTCGATTGCCCATGCTGAGTTTAGGGCAGCTATTCAGATGCTCGCGCAGGCCTTGACCACTCAGGTCAATCAGCAAGCAGTTGCGAATGTCGCTTAAATTGCAATGCGGCAGCGGCTCGAGTCATGGATTTCTGGAGAATGAACCCGCCGGAGTTCTTCAGGTCAAAAGTAGATGAGAACCTGTATGAGTTCATAGATGAGATTGTAAAGATCACCCAAGTCATGGGGGTGAATGGAGTTGAGTGTGCAGAGTTGGCCTCATATCAACTGGAAGGGGTCGCGCACATCTAGTTTCGCCAATGGAAAGATAGTAGGGTCACCGGAGCAGGCCCGGTCACTTGGGAGGAGTTCCATGTTGTATTCTTAGATTGGCTCTTCCCTCATGCAATGAGGGAGCTAAAGGCAGCTGAGTTCCTAAATTTTAATCAAGGGAGGATGACAGTGTAGGAGTATGCCGTTGAGTTCACTCGCCTATCGAACTACGCCCCGCAGTTAGTGGCTCATTAGAGGGCGCAGGTGAGTCGGTTCGTTCATGCAGTAGCGGGCTATTTGGACAAGGATTATAGGACCTCTATGCTCCACCAGGAAATGGATTTTCCTCAGATAGTCTTGTACGCTTAACAGATGGAGGAGGCACATCTGAGAGAGAGGGAGGCCAAGAGGGCCAGGATCGAGGACCATAGATTCTCTCAGTGGAGGTCAGGTGGTGGGTACCGACAGCATACCCACCAGAGATCTTCACCCTCAACATCTTCAGCACTGAGTGTGCCATCTAGGTATAGGCATGATCCGAGGGGGCAAGCATCAAGATTTAGGGGTCAGAGCAGTAGACCCAGAGATTCTGGTATCCCAGCTTGCCATAGATATGGTCGGGGGCATACAGGCTAGTACTTGGAAGGTTTGGGTGCTTGTTTCGAGTTTGTAAAGTGATGAAGGACGTATTCATGCACTTCATAGACATATTTTTACTCGTACTTTACTATGTTTTGAGAATAAATTATGTGTGTTTGCATGTGATTATGTTATATATTTGTGAAATAAGCTAACACACGTGATGAGATGTTTTTAGGGTTTAAAATGATGAATTTGAATGTTTTTGAGGCCTTTGGAATACATGCGAAGAAGTTGGATTGAAGAGTACAAGGATTGAAGCTCGCACGAGGATGGAAAAAGCCGCACGAGGCAGCAACACGTTGGCGCTACAGGCTGTGAGGCGCAGCAGTAAGGCATGTGCACTGCCTGGCATGCAGCAGCCCTCTCTCGGCGCATCCAGGGGCACAAAGCAGCAGCAGTTTGGGTGCCATGAGGAGCGCAACGTGGCAGCAAGTTCAGCGCAAGGGCAGGTGCGAGGCAGCCCTCCTTCCGCGGGATGGAAGGTGCGAGGAAGCTTCCTTCTAGGCACGTTGCATGTGCCAATTGGCACTAAACGCAGCATATTTCTAGGGTGACGCGACAAGGCTTCCAAAATGAGAAAAAAGTGAATTTCCTACTTCAACTAGGAAAAGGAACATCAAGTCCAAATCAAATTCAACAAGGAACAAGGAAAACATAAATCTAGTATAAAGACCCCTTTATTTTCATGTAATAAGTATCAAGTTTTAAACCAAGTTTGAAATCAAGTTTTAAATCAAGCTTTAGATCAAGTTTCAAGTTATAAGTTTGAAGTAGAATTAGAAACCAAGTTTTAGACAAGTATTGGGCTTAGAAGTTTTACGACATACTTTGAGACGATTTTTGAGTTGTTCTTCTTTGTTGCAATAATCAAGTGAGTTATTCCTATCATCGTTGTAAGTATTAATTTTTATTTTATTTATGAATTCTAGTAATTCACTTATAAACATGATAGGCTAAAACAACCACAACTAGGGTTGTGGGAACTATGACGAATGAACACAAATAGGTAAAAATACTTAGTGATTCTTGAATGGGGTTTTATGCATATATTCTTGAAGGTTGCAAACGTTAGGACTTCCTTATTCTTACTTACCGGACAAAGGGGGTTATGAATGGGAAAAGGGATTAACAACGAAGATTTGAGGATATCAGCCCTCATCTAATAGCTTGAACTTGTCTGGGGATAGCTAATCCGATATTAAGGGTAAGGGTCAACTAAAGTACACTCGTAGACAGACCAAGTTGCATGGTGAAAATCATCTAGATAGGGTACCAACCATTTAGGTGAACCTAACTTACCAATATTTCATGCTAAGCATCGGAATAGATCACTAGTATAAAATGCCTTGTTGTTATGAAGTCATGGGGAACACTTATCCTTGTTAATTGCAATAATTTGGAATGAACCTTCTCTTTCTCTCAAACGTTATTATTTATTACTTTTAGAAATCCCCCCTCTTAGGAAATAATTAACTAAAAAGCTTAAGCATTAGCATTTTTCTACATCCTTCCATATTCCCTGTGGGATCGACCCCAACCTCTAGTTGGGTTCTTTATTGACAACGTCCACTTCATACTTCCGAAGGAGGTGTGGTTTGAGCATTATCACAAAGCCCGGACACATTCTCAGAGATTGCCCAACAGCGAGACAAGATCATGATGGGGGTCGAGTCCCAGCTTTTAGTTCCGCAGCCCCACCCGCACGCTCAGCAAATCAAGGGGCATTTACAAGAATAGGTGGCGATCAGCGCCAAAACAGATTCTATGCCTTAGCATCCCGCCAGGAGGAGGATGTCTCCCTGGATGTGGTCACTGGTATGTTACAAGTCTTCAATCATGATGTTTATGCTTTGTTAGATCCGGAGTTTACCTTGTCTTTTGTGACACCTTATGTGTCCAGTTGTTTTGGAGTAAGTCCCAAAGTCTTGTCAGAACCCTTCTCAGTTTCTACTCCAGTAGGTGATTCAGTTATAGCTAGACGAGTTTATAGAGGTTTCTCTATTTCAGTCCTTCTGAAAGTCACTTCAATAGATTTGATAGAATTATCCATGACCGATTTCGATGTTATCCCCGACATGGATTGGCTATTTGCATGTTATGCCTCAGTTAATTGTATAACTCGAGCAGTAGAGTTAAGATTTCCGGGTGAGCCAGTCTTAGAATGGAAGGGTAGTTCACTGTGTCATTAGGTCATTTCATTTCCTTCCTTAATGCTAGAAAGATGATCTCCAAAGGTTGTGCGTACCATCTGGTTAGGGTTAAGGATGTGACGTCCGATACCCCAACTATTCAATCAGTTCCAGTAGTATGTGAGTATCCAAAGGTCTTTCTAGATGATTTACTGGGAATCCCTCCATAGCGGGAGATTGATTTTGGTATTGACCTTCTTCTGAATATGCAGCCTATATCTATTCCTCCCTACATGATGGCTCCAGCCGAGCTAAAGGATTTGAAATAACAGTTGTAGCACCTGGCAGATAAGGGCTTCATTAGACTGAGCAAGTCCCCATAGGGTGCACCAGTTCTCTTTATCCGAAAGAAAGATGGTTCTCTTCGTATGCGTATAGATTATCGGCAATTAAACAAGGTCACCGTCAAGAACAGGTATCCTCTACCCAGGATTGATGATTTATTCGACCAGCTTCAGGGTGCCAAGTGTTTCTCAAAGATATATCTCAAATTCGGGTACCATCAGCTTAGAGTTTGGGAAAGCGACACCCGAAGACAGCCTTCAGGACGCGGTATGGTGATTACCAGCTTGTAGTTATATATTTTGTGCTAATGAATGCTCCTACAACATTTATGGAATTGACGAATAGGGTGTTCAAGCCATACCTGGATATTTCGTGATTGTGTTTATTGATGATATCCTGATATACTCTCGGAGGGAGGAGGAGCATGCCGCTCATTTGAGAGTAGTGCTGCAGACTCTAAAGGATCATCAATTATATGCCAAATTCAGCAAGTGTGAGTTTTGGTTAAACTCAGTTGCATTTTTGGGTCATGTGGTATCAAGCGAAGGCATAAAAGTGTATTCTCAGAAAATAGAAACAGTGAAGAATTGGCCTAGACCAGTGAACCCTTTGGATATTCGAGCTTCTTGGGTTGAGCTAGATACTATCGAAGATTTTTGGAAGGTTGGCCTAGACCAGTGAACCCTTTGGATATTCGAGCTTCTTGGGTTGAGCTAGATACTATCAAAGATTTTTGGAAGGTTTCTCATCGATTGAAGCACCTTTGACCAAATTGACCCATAAGAAGGTGAAATTCCAATGGTCGGAGGCTTGTGAGAAGAGCTTTCATGAGTTGAAGACTCGACTTACTTCAGCATCGGTGTTAACTCTACCGGAGGGTACCGATGGGTTTGTGGTGTATTCTGATGCTTCAAGGATCGGACTTGGGTGTGTATTGATGCAACAAGGAAAGGTTATTGCATATGACTCTAGACAGCTGGAAGTTCATGAGAAGAATTACCCGACCCATGATCTTGAATTAGCCGCGGTTGTATTCACCTTGAAAATTTGGAGGCATTATTTATATGGGGTCCACGTGGATGTGTTTACGGACCATAAAAGTTTACAATATGTGTTCACTCAAAAGGATCTCAATCTTCGGCAAAGTAGGTGGTTGGAGCTACTCAAGGACTACGATATGAGTGTGCTTTACCAAAGGTAGTTGGAATTCTCATTTTCTTCTTATCGAGTTTTCACACAATAAAACAGTTATCATTCCAGTATCCATATGGAACCATTCGAGGCTCTCTATGGGCATAGATGTAGGTCCCCATTGATTTGTTTGAGGTTTGTGAAGCAGCAAAGATAGGACCGGATTTGGTTCATGAGGCTATGGAGAAGGTTCAGTTGATAAGGGACAAGTTGAAAACTGCTCAGAGTCACCAAAAGTCCTATGCCGATGTTAGAAGGAGAAAATTAGAATTTGAAGTTGATGATTTGGTATTTCTGAAGGTGTCTTCCATGAAGGGAGTGATGAGGTTCGGAAAGAAGGGGAAACTTAGCACCCGCTATGTTGGCCCATACAGGATTATGAGACTTGTTGGCTAGGTAGCATACGAATTGAATTTTCCCTCAGAATTAGCTTTTGTTCATCCTATATTCCATGTATCGCTCTTAAAGAAGTGTTTGGCTGATCAATCTCTAGGTGTCCCGATGGACAACGTTGGTGTGAAAGACAGCCTTAGTTATGAGGAGTTCCGGCAGAAATACTGTATCGTCAAGTTCGAAGCCTAAGGAACAAGGAAGTAGCTTTAGTTAAAGTGTTATGGAGGAATCAACATGTTGAGGGAGCTACGTGGGAAGACGAAGAAGATATGATGGCTAGATACCCACATTTATTCTCTAACAGCTTAGTTCTAGCTCTAGGTATCATTCATGACCTAAAACTCTATATAGTTGTCATGTTCAGTTCATGTGCCCAAGTTTCTTTTATGTATATGGATGTATGTATGATTCGTGAATTCAATTCAGCTATGTAGTTTGAATTGGAAGTAGTCATTCAGTTTTCGGCTTAAATTATTAGTATTTGAATATGATGATTGCATTTTTCTTTTCTGTATGTTTTCCAACATTTGAGGAAGAATGTTCCCAACGGGGAGATATTGTTACACCCCATAAGCCCTAAGATCGGACCTAGGAGTTGAAACGGAGAAAAATTAAAATTTGGCATCAGGTATCAAAACGGGTCGTGACGTGATCTATAAGAGGTGCCCACGAGTCGTGATGTGATTTGTGGGGAGGTCCAAGTGATGAGCTTGAAATTTGGGAAATGGGATCCCCAAGGACATGAGCACGAGTCGTGGTCCGGTCCAACGACTCGTTAGGTCAGTTGTGGGGAGTGATGAGTTAGAAAAGAGAAAGAAGAAGACAGTGTACCTAACGGAAGGACCCCACGAGTCATGGTCAGTCACCATGATTTGTGGGGAGGTTCATGAGCAGCAGGGTAAAAATTTAATCAAGGTGAGGCAGTGTACCTAACGAGTGGTGACCATGAGTCGTGGTCACCAGGGGACGAATCATTAAGTCACTTGTGAGGAGCTCTGAAGACCTGATGAGTAGTGTACCCCACGAATGATGCCACGAGTCGTTGCCCTATATGACGAGTCGTTAGGTCTCTCGTGGGGAATAACTGGCAGTTTTTTTTTGCAAATTTAGTAAGGGCTTTTCTGTAATTCCTAAGATCCTAATGCCTAAACTACATTGTTTTAAGTTATGAATGATGACTTTTAAGGGGGTTAGGTTCATTTTAGGCCATTTACATTCATGCATGCAAAGGTAGAAGGTTAGAGAGTGTGATCAAGCTTTCCTTCTTCAACTTCTCTTCAGTTCCTCTTGGGCAATCAGAGAAGTGTAAGAATCAGCTACCATCAGGTATGTAGAGTTATAAATAGGTTATCCCTTTCACACCATGCCCAATCCCTCTCTTAATCATGAATTTCCTATATCAAATCTATGGGGTTTTAACCTAATGCATGAATTTCCTAAATTCTCTACATGGGTATTATATAAATATGTTTCTACTATTGTATTATTAAGCATGGGTAGGTTTTATATTGTTTCCAATTAAAAAGCTGGTTTCAAGTTTTATGAATTAAAAAGCTCATTGATGAGGAGGTCATGAAAGAAGAGATTTGTGATGAATGTATGAGTATGATGAGATGTTATGATGAAAAGCATGTTTTCAAGATACCAATGTTTATAATGATATTTTCGATGTGAATTGAGTATTTTTGAAGCATGTGAAAGTATTGGAAAATGCCCACATGCTCAAGTGTGATTTATGATTTTTCTGAATTAAGCTTACCACATGGTTTCAGAGCAAAAACTCCTAATTATTTTTCAGCTTGTGGTATGGTTTTAGTTAAAGCTTCTCATATGTATAATTTCATATTTGAGATGTAATTGAGTATTGGGCTTCGTCCATAGACGATGTTGAGCTTCGTTGAAAAACGATGGAGAGCATATGCATGTTATTGGGAGTAGTGTCTAGCACCAAGTAGGCTAAGGGTCGATCACCCTGTTCCTCAAAACTACGCGCCAATGTAGGTTTATACGATTATATATATTACTTCGGCATCTCCCTTGTAAGCTATCCACGGCCCTATTGGCCACCGATCTTGATATCGATATCATGGTATCGTCCCCACCCCCAACAAGGCCTTGGATGGCTCTACCAACTTTAGTCCGGTATTCGGGACCACGTAAGCTCTATTGTGGTATGTCGGTTAAAAGACAAGTCTCTCAATGTTCCTCATGATTTCAGTAATGCATGTTTATCATTCACGAGATTTCTATATCTATATATGTTCTAAAGAAGGTTTGACTCAATGTTTAGTTTTACTCATGACTATCAGATTTCAGCTTTGAGTCAATCAATTTAGTTATGATGTTATGTTATGATGAGATCATGATTTAAGAAAGAATGAATGCAATCCCTAATCTCATATTCTTATTGTTTATGATTTACGTTATGCATGTCTTAAAATGATTTTTACTTACTTAAGCGGTTTTACATACCTTGCATACTCGGTACATTCTATGTGCTGACCGCATACTCTATGTTGTATCGTTTCATGATACAGGATCCGACTCTCAAGCTCGGCCCTGTTCATGGTCAATCTTCAGAGTTAGCATCTTACGTTGTTGGTGAGTCCTCATCTCCCGAGGACTACACTTATTCAGATTTCCTTTATGTATTTTTAGTTTTAACTTTATCGAGTTAGTTGTGGTCTTGTCCCATCAACTCGTCATGTTTTGAGGCTTTTCAGACAAAGGATGTATTCAGCTTCAGATTGTGTATTCTAATGTTATGTTTATTTTCGACTTCCGCTAAGATTATTATGTTGACTCCTCAATTTTAGTAATTGAGTTAGATATATGTTCATGCCATGGGTTGACTTGGAGTCTCTCGGGTCTCCTTGTCTCGTGTTATGATCCGGGTCTACGTTCGGGTCATGACACCTTATCTCTCCTTTGATCAACATTTTCACTTTTGCATCAAGAGCTACCCTTATATCTCCTTAGTTGCCACTTTTGACCTCATCTAAGCAAGAGGTAGCACCTTTCAACAATTCCCTTTCTTCTAAGGTTTAAAGGTTCTTCTTCAACCAACCAATTCATTCACATCACATAATTTGGTGTTAACTCACGTTGGAGCTCGCATAATTTTTTCCATTTTTCTCTTGCAACCCCAAAATATAGGCTTTTGCGTCATTTCTCCCTTTCCTATTCTCACACTTTTGGGCCTCGAGCATTTTTTTCATTTCTTCTCACGACTAGCACTAGGAAGGATGGGTTCCAAAAGAGGGATTACAAAAGGATAATAGGCTTGTAATGTGGTTCTCAAGGGAAAGGTTTAAAGGCTCAATATTGGCTAGCAAGGATGGATGATCAAGGAGGTCAAATTGGCGAAGTAGCATCAAAAGAAAGCCCAAAATCATGTCCTAAGTGTAGCTACATCTAGGATTTTGCCTTGATTCACACTCGAGGCATGTTCTAGAAAACCATATATGCATCAAAATTAAGCTAAAACCTCACCCCACAAAGCATCACACCCCAAGGAATTCACACAATTTTCATAACCACATCAAGAGTATGATTTTAGACAAGATAGCAAGTGAATCAAAAATCCAAACAAGGAATATGCAACTCATGACAAAAGTGTACTCAACTTTAAAATTCAAATGCCCCTTTTTTCCTCAAAATTTATTTTTATTTTCAATGCTATTTAAGAAATTTTTGGTGGTACCTCTCAAAAACAATCGCAGCAACCAACTCAAAAAGACTTTAAACTCAACAATTTTTCTTAAAAAAGTTGCCTCTCAATCTATCACTGGGAAATTCATGTCGCCCAAATTACACCTCACAATTGAGATATAAGTGGTCGATTGTAAAATATAGAACCCAACAAAGGTTGAGGTCGATTTCACAGGAAATATGGTAAGAGCTTAAGTTAATGCGAATAATTGTTACTATTGAGTTATTTATTTCCAAAGGGGGAAAAATATAGAATAATAAATAAAAATAAAATTACTGAATGATAGATCAAATTCGGTTTGTATTCAATTAACGACTTGACTAGAATTGTGTTCCCCAAGATTTCACAACCACAAGTCTTATACACTAGTGATCTATTTCGGTGTTTAACTTGCAATATTGGTAAGTTAGGTTAACCTAAATGGTTGGTTCCCTATCTAGATCATTATCACCACGCAACTTGGTCCGTATATGGGTGTACTTTAGTTGACCATTACCCTTAATATCAGATCAGCTATCCCCGGAAAAGTTCAAGCTATTATCACCAGTGTTGTTAATCACTTTTCCATTCATAACCTCCTTGTTCCGGTAAGTAAGAATAAGGAAAGTTCTAACATTTGCAACCATCAAGAATCAATCAAAATGAAGGGAAAAACAATACATGCATAAAACCCCATTCAAGAATCACTAAGTATTTTACGTATGTGTATTAATTCGTCTTGGTTCCCACAAACCTAGTTATGGGTTTAGCTACTCATGCTTGTATT
>JACEIK010015682.1:0-17943 GCA_018107945.1 Datura stramonium | reverse complement strand
TTTAAAATTGATACAAAACAATACTATTATAATGTGTTCAATGTATATATATATATATCAGAAATAAATTAAAACAGTTTTTTGTATATCAGTTTATTATCGATTGATACATTTAGTATTGTATCATATTAGAATTTCAGCAGTATGCTATGTCATGGGTTTGCTTGGGGTCACTTGTGGCCCTAGGTACCATGTCGCGTCTAAGGTGTAGACTCTTGTCATGAAAAACGTGGTATTAGATCATTAGGTTTAGAGTGTCCTAGGATGTCTAGGAGTCGCGCCAAGTAGAGTCCTTTTAATGGGTGTGAAGCGCGCTATAAAATATTTTTAGGAAAATTCCCTTATTAATAAATCTTATCATGCGTAGTGTTTTAGACTCTAATACATCCTCCTAACTTATTCTCTACCCTTTTAGATAATTATGCCTCCTAGAATAGGAAATGGAAGGAGGACTGGTAATGCTAACTGGCCAGCCCAACCAGCTCCCGCAGCTAGGAAGGCCAGTTGTCTCATGCAAAATTTTGGGCCGCCATTCAGATGCTGGCACAGACGATAACTAATCAGGTTAATCAGCTGGTCATGGTGCTAGTGAATACAAATGGGTTTGAAGTTGTGGCCAGGGTCAGGGACTTCACGCGGATGAATCTCCCAGCTTTACACGGGTCTAACGTAGAAGAGGACCTGCAAGAGTTTGTGGAAGAGATCCAGAAAATCACCCAAATCATGAGTGTCACCTCTTTAGAGAGTGCTGATCTGGAAGCCTACCAGTTGAAAGGGGTAGCCTAGATTTGGTACAAATAGTAGAAGGAGGGAAGGCAGAATGGGGCAGGTCCGATGGAATGGGACGAATTCATTACAGGCTTTATGGACAGGTTCTTCCCCCGAGAATTGAGGGAAGCCAAGGCTACTGAGTTCATGAACTTAAGACAGAACAACAGATAGTAGAGGAGTATGCACTAAAATTCACTCAGCTGTTGAGATATACTCCATAAATGGTTGCGTAGCTGAGGGCTCATATGCTCAAGTTTGTTAATAGAGTCTCAGAGTTGGTACTTAAATAATGCAGGACCGCTATGCTCATCAAGGATATAGACCTCTCTAGTCTTATCATCCATGCACAATAGATAGAGGTAGAAAACCTGAGGGACATATTGAGGGAGAACAAACCAGCTAGAACCAGTAAGTTTGAGTACTCGCAGCAGAGGTCAGGTGGTGGTAATCACCCTCAATAGTAGTAGAGACCTCTAGCACCTTCCTCCGCCAGTGGTCTGTCCTTTAGGTCCCGTAAAGATAGGAGGGGTGGAACATCATGCTCCTAGTCTTAAAGCCATGTCTTTAGCAGCCGCACATTTTCAGCTTGTCCTAAGTGTGGTAAGAATCACCCTAGGGAGTGCCGCATAGGAAAAGATGGTTTTTTTTTGTTGTGGTCAGTTGGATCATAGGTTGAGAGAGTGCCCATCAGTAGGACGGGGAAATGCCTAGTCTTCTAGGTCCGCAGCCCTGGCAGGTCGCCCAACTTAACAAGGCACTACTTCAGGTATGTGTGGTGGTCAGCGCCAAAATTATATTTACGCTCTATCTTCCAGGAAGGATCAGGAGAACTCACCGGATATGGTTACGGGTATGTTGCGCCTTTTCCACATTGATGTATATGCTTTACTATATACAGGAGCCACACTTTTCTTCGTGACTCCTTACGTTGCAATTCATTTTGATATTAGTGTAGAAATTCTCTCTCAACCATTTTCAGTATCTACCCCGGTTGGTGAGTCAATTAGAGCCAGTCGAGTATACAGAAATTGTTCAATATCGGTGTTGAGTTGATCTAGTAGAGCTAGACATGGTCGACTTCGACCTTATCCTTGGCATGGACTTGTTGAATTCTTGTTATGCTTCAGTCAACTGCAGAACCAGGGTTGTCAAATTTCAATTTTTCTAATGAAGCAGTCTTAGAGTGGAAGGGTAGTACTTCAGCGCCTAAGGGTTGTTTCATTTCATACCTTAAGGCTAGGAAAATGATTGCCAAAGGGTACATCTATCACATGGTTAGGGTCAAATATTCTAGTTCTAAGACCTCGACAATCCAATCAGTTTTGACAGTGAATGAGTTTCTTGATGTGTTCCCCGAAGACCTTCTAGGGGTCCCTCTCGAATGGGAAATAGACTTCGAGATAAATCTTCTTTTGGATGCCCATCCCATCTTTATTCCTCCTTAAAAAATGACTCTAGCTTAACTTAAGGAGTTAAAGGAACAACTAAAACATCTCCTAGATAAAGGCTTCATCAGGCCTAGTATCTCTTCGTGGGGTGCCCCAGTCCTATTCGTGCAAAAGAAAGACGGTACCCTCAGAATATACAGTGACTACCGTTAGCTGAACAAAGTCATGGTTAAGAACAGGTATCCTCTACCCAGGATTCATGACTTGTTCGATTAGCTTCAGGGATATTTTTGTTTCTCCAAGATAGATCTTGGATCAGGATATCACCAGCTTAGGGTCAGAGAATGTGACGTATCGAAAATCGCTTTTAGAACTCGGTACAGTCACTACAAATTCATAGTTATGTCTTTTAGACTAACCAATGCTCCTGCAACTTTTATTAATATGATGAAAAGGGTATTCAAGACATACCTGGACATGTTCGCCATTGTTTTTATAGAAGACATCCTGGTTTATTCCAGGCTATCTCAGAATAGTTTTACAGACTCTCAGGAATCATCAGTTATTCGCCAAATTTAGCAAGTGTGAATTCTGGCTAAATTTAGCTACCTTCCTCAGACATGTGGTCTCCAGAGAGGGTATTCAAGTGGATCCTCAAAAGATAGCAGAAGTTAAGGACTGGCCAAGACCCTCCTCTCCGACAGACATTAGGAGTTTCTTTGGTCTAGCTAGATATTATAGACAGTTTGTTGAAGGATTTTCCTATATTGCCTCCCCTTTGACAAAATCAACTCATAAGAGGGTGAAGTTTCAGTGTTTTGATGTATGTGAGAAGAGTTTTTAGGAGTTAAAGACTCGACTCACTACAACCCAGTTTTGACTCTGTCAGAAGGTTCGGACGGGTTCGTGATCTACTGTGATGCCTCCAGAGTTGGCCTTGGTTGCTTTCTGATGCAATATAGTAAAGTCATAGCTTATTCTTCCAGAAAGCTCAAGTTCCATGAGAAGAAATATCTAACTCACGATCTTGAATTGACGGCGGTAGTGTTTGATTTAAAAGTCTGGAGACATTATCTCTATGGGGTTCATGTGGATGTCTTCATAGATCACAAAATTCTGCAGTACGTGTTTAGTCAGAAGGATTTGAATCTTCATTAGAGAAGATCGCTAGAATTATTGAAGGATTATGACATGAGTGTACCGTATCACCCAGACAAGGCTAATGTAGTGGCTGATGCCCTCAATAGGATGTCTATAGGGAGTGTTGCGCATGTTGAAGAAGGTAAAAAGGAGCTGGCAAAGGATATTCATAGATTGGCTCGGTTAGGGGTTTAGTTAGTTGATTCATTTGATGGAGGGGTAGTAGTTCAGAGTGGGTTACAATCCTTACATGTGGTAGAGGTTAAGTCAAAGCAGGATGAAGACCCCATTTTACTCAAGTTGAAGGAGGAAGCTCTGAGTAAAGAGGTGGAAGCATTCTTCAAAGGGGGAGATGGTGTACTCCGTTACCAAGGTAGGTTATGTGTTCCAGAGTTACACGATTTTAGACAACGGATATTAATGGAAGCTCATAGAATGAGGTACTCTATACACCCAGGTGCCACTAAGATGTATCATGATCTACAAAAAATCTACTGGTGGAATGGCCTGAAGAAGGACATTGCCGAATTTGTAGCTAAGTGTTGAAATTGCCAATACGTCAAAGTTGAACATCATAGACCTGGGGGTATGACTCAGGATATCAGTATTCCTACTTGAAAGTGGGAAGAAGTGAATATGGACTTCATTACAGGTTTACCTCACACTCGTCGACAACATGACTCAATTTGGGTGGTCGTGGATTGGATGACCAAGTCAACACATTTCCTACTGGTTAAGACCACAGATTCAGTAGAGGGATATGCTAGGATTTAAATACGGGAGTTATTTATAATGCATGGAGTTCCCTTTTTATCATCTTAGATAGGGGTACTCAGTTCACCTCGCACTTCTGGAAGTCATTCCAGAAAGGGCTCGGTACTCAGATTAAGCTCAGCACAACTTTCCACCCACAGACAGATGGACAGTCTGAGTGGACTATTCAAACTTTAGAAGATATATTAAGGGCATGCGTGATAGATTTCAAGGGCAGTTGAGATGATCACCTACCTCTCATCGAGTTTGTATAGAACAACAGCTACCATTCCAGTCTTTAGATTGCCTAGTTCTAGGCATTATATGGTAGGAGGTGCAAATCTCCTATAGGGTGGTTTGAGGTTGGTGAAGCTACCTTGATAGGTTCGAATTCAGTCCATGAGGCCATGCAGAAGGTGCAAATTATCAAAAAACAACTGAGAACAACTCAAAGACGACAAAAATCATATGCAAATATGAGGAGAAGGGAGTTGGAGTTTGTTGTTAATAATTGGGTATACCTGAAAATTTCATCTACGAAAGGGGTGATGAGATTCGGGAAGAAAGGAAAGCTCAGTCCTAGATATATCGGCCCTTAAAAAATGCTGAGACGCATAAGCGGAAATGAAAGAGGAGGGTGAGGGAAGCCACTAAATTGAGGGCATTGGCAGAATGGCTTTTGAGCTGGAGTTGCCTGTGGAGTTAGCTTTAGTGCACCCAGTCTCCCAGTCGTCCATGTGTCTATGTTAAAGAAATGCATCGATGACCCAACCTCAGTAGTGCCACTAAAGAGTGTAGGTGTAAAAGATAGTCTCTCTTAGGTTCGTAAACTGAGAAACAAGGAGATCACTTTAGTAAAGGTCTTGTGGAGGAACCAGCTAGTTGAGGGAGCCACATGGGAAGTAGAAGCAGACATGATGGCTAATTACCCACATTTATTCCCTTCCAATTCAGCTTCAGCGTCAGGTACTAAATATCTTCTCAGTTCCCTATTTAGTTTCGCACTTATCAGCTCTATCCATATTTTAATGAGCACCCTAGTTGCATAAAGTCGGTTAGTGTGTCTATCTCAGTTTCTCTTATGTATCCCAGTCCGGAGTCAATCACTCCATCAGTTTCCAGATATAGTTGTTCTGTTTTGGGATTTTACATCCCTTCCTAGTTTTCTAGTATGTTTATCCTACATTCAAGGACGAATCTTCCCAAGGGGGAGATATTGTAACACCCCAGAACTTCCTATGACTAGCCTTTAGATTTAAAACTTGATCCTGCAGAAATCTGAGAAAAAGATCTCTGTACGAGTCACACTATGACTCGTAGAAATGAGGTGCGGATTGTACCTAGAATCGTAATTGAAGAATGGAGAAGAACAGTGAATGAGGTTGGAGAAACCACGACTTCATGTTCCAAATTGTATTATCCTGGTACAGATCGTACTGACCAGTCGTGGAAAAATTCAGAAAAATGGTCAGGGAAATCCCAGGTGACCACGAGTCATGATACAACTCATGGTACGGTGGTATGACTCGTTCGATGAGTCGTGAAAAGATCCGAGGAAGACTTAAAAGTAAGCTATGGACCATAACAAGACTCGTGGGATGTTGGTAAGGGATGTAATAAGCATCCATAGAAGACTTTAGAGAAATGGGCTGATGCAGAGTCCCTAACCACAAGAGGTGGTACAGATCATAGGACCTTGGTAGGACTCATAGGTTAAGTCATTCCACCTGACGGGCAGAAATTCTATTAAATGTTTTAGGAGTATTTTCATAAAATCCTATCATCTAAACTCCTAAACCACACCGTATTAGGATTATTTAGGAGGGATTTTAGAGCACTAGTCGACCCTCTCCCTCATTCTTCCCATAACCATTTAGAAAATCACGAAGAACTCAAACATTTCTCCCAGAGAAGGATTAGGGATTCTATTCTTCTCAAGCTCTCCATGAAGTTTCTTATGGGAAATTTCTACTCCACCTATTGGGATTTCAACAAGGGAATTGTTCTTCCCTTGTGTCTCCTAACTCTTACAGAAACATTATCAGTTTAAAACTAGGGTTATTCTTTAGTAAGAATATGGAATTCCTTCTTGTTATAATTCTTGTGATTCTTGAAGATTCTACTAGCTATAATTCATATCGATACCGCTCTCCATGAAGATGTGTTTTAGCCCTAATCCTTAAATGTGATTTGAGTGAATTTTGCATAATTGAAAGTCCATATATAAATGTTGCTCGATTCTGACAGTTTCTTTTTAAATCACCATGATTGTATAGATATGTGATTATAAGTTAGCTTATGGAATACTTAGTCAATACTTAGCATTCTCAGTGTCTTACAGAAATGTCAGCTAATCAGTTTGATTATAGTAGTCCTTTGAGGAGTTCAGTAAAACTCTATAGTTCAGTTATTAGTCATCATATTATTCTTTAGATGGTTATAACACTTTCAGAAAAAGCAGCTCTGATAAGTCTTAGAAAACCTATATTTCAGTTATTAGGTCCTCTAGAGTCTGAGAATGCTTCCAGATAAGTGGTCCTAACTTGAGACTTAGGACATCAGGTTTGAGCTATCAACTTATCAGACAAAGTTAGGATTTCCAGTGGGGGTAGGACTTAGCACTGAGTAGGTCGGGGTTCAGCGCATCCAATTTCATAGAATTACATTGCCACTATTGGTCATTAGCCCGAATAAGCCTCAGACAGTGATTACCCAGCTCAGCTACTATACCCTAGCAAAATATAGTGGGCCTTCTCCGATAGGGAGTATAGATCAGACTCCACGTCTAGCTCATGCGGTTACATGTCTGTTATTGTTTCTCCAACAGCTTAGTACAATACAACGCAATCCCGTACAGTCTCAGTCTCAAAGTTAAGTTCAATGCTCCAGGACTTAGACATGTTGATGATCTTCAGCTAATTATTTAGTTCTTATAGTGTTACTAGTTTTACAGATGCCTTCAGTGTTTGAAAATTCCAGTATGGTCATTGCGTATTCTGTTAGTACAGTTTACAGCTTTCAGTATCTTTACTTCTATTTCATATCTCACTTACTCAGTACATTCAAAGTACTGATACATACTTTCTATGTTGTATCATCTTATGATACATGTGTAGGTTCTCAGTCTCAGCATCATCAGTAGTTCCCCTTCGATGATTTTTAGTAGCAATATGGATTGGTGAGTCCTCATTTTCCGAGAACGATGTCTTCCATTTTAGTTTTCCTGATTTCAGACTTTAGAGTTAGTTGAGGGCTTGTCCCTGCAACTCGCTAGTTCTTTAGGTGGCTTTCAGAAAGAGTTGGTGTTTCATTATGTCTTGCCTTTGTTGCATAAATTTCAGTATCTTATCAGATAATTCTTCTTTTAATAAAAGTGTTACTTAGTCATGTTTTTCCCAGCTTCCGCTTATAGATTTCTTCCAATTATTTAGAATTTCAAAAGTATGCTATGTCATGGGTTAGATTAGGGTCACTTGTGGCCCTAGGTACTGTGTTGCATCCAGGGTGTAGACTCGGGCCAAGATAGTAAGCATAAGACCATCTGGCATGTGTGTACAGTGATGTGACGGAGATTGTGCTGTTATGGTTGATATACATATGACTGCAGTGACAAAGAGGTATAGGTATATAGGTATGATATGAGATATACCAACATGATTTTGGTTTAAGGTGAGAGAAACAGTTAGAATGTAATACATTGTGATACGATGCAGGTATGGTACTATATGACATAAAGGTAATGCGGAAAAAAAGGTATGTACGTGTATTCGATCGTGGAGGATTGAATCCATCGGTATGGTTAGATACTTTCCTTGTGTGTTCTTGAGCTAATTAATCTTTATTTGTAATTGAATATTTGATTAAAGTGATTTTGGGAGTTATAGAAGGTAAAATGACGGGTTTAACCAAAGGTAGTGAATTACCGGGAGACAACAAATTTTACTTTATGATTTAATGTACTAAATTAAGGAAGGTCAGGAAATCCTGTAAGTAATTAAATAGGTCTATAATTGTTAAAACGGACTTAGTCATTGATAGTGAAGTAGAAAAAGGGGTAGACGTGCTATAAAGTTATATGGCGGAATAAAATAGAACTGGATCAGGGGAATCGGGCTACTGACTGCTTGGGTTATCGCTGCAGTGGGAAAATCACCGCAGTCACGGGTCTGTCGTAGAAGTATAAGTACTCACTGCAATGGAAATAGAGAGAGAGAGAGAAAATTGATAGATTACTTGCTGAATGGAGTAGTAGGGTAATTTTCATGGACTTTGATGAGACCTAAGAGATGATATTGTAGCTAATAAACTTAGTGGATTGTTGTATAGTGGAGTAGTTGTTAAATTTATTATTGTTGATTGTATATTTACTATTATGCTGTTATGTGAACTAACCTTTGTTGGTCGATGATTCTTAAAGGTACATGTGGTGTATTGATACTATCTTGCTACACCTTTTTGGTGTAGATTGTGGCAGCTTTGAAGTTCTTTGATTGACGTGGAGTATTCAACATCGACTTCCGTGTTCTTGTTCTCATACGTAGCTGTGTCATTTGTATTTTCATGTATTGTATAAGAGCTCTTGTACCTGTCTAGACTAGATATTGAGAGAGTCGAGGTTTTTGGAAGCTTTTTTTTATATTTTGAATTATTGTTGATTCGTGTAAATTTATGAGAAATTTTGGGTATTTTATGTAATATTCGAAAAAAGATTCTCCTATTGAGCATAGTCGATGTAGGTGCCCGCACGACTCGCCTATTTTGGGTCATGAAAAGCTGGTATCTGAGCATCTAGGTTATCGATCTCACAAGTACAAGTGCAATGTCGAGTAGACTCCTGCGGATTGGTGTGTAGACGTCCACATCTATTCTTCAGGAAGCTATAAGGAATCTAGGAAGTTTTCTGTTTATTTCTTTCCCATCATGCTGTAACATGTCGATCACCTGGGTTAAGTCCAATTGGTATCTGGAAGATTCTAATTAGTATCTCTACAGGCTTAATTGGTATCTGACTATGCGTTATTATTGAGGGTACGAGATAATCTGGTGGGCCAGGTTGACTTAAGTTGACCGGAGGGACAAGAACCCCTACGGTGGTTTGGCTTAGCTAGTTCCACTGCAGCGGTGGTATGACTCCGATGCAGTGAGAGATGTACTACCACATCGAGTCTGTTATAGTGGTATTAAGGTTACTGCAGTGAATGTGGCCAGGCAAAATGCTAGAACTTCGGAATTCCATATTTTCCTACTTTAAAGGCAACAACAGATATGATGGATTTAAAATAGGCAAGTGATGCGAATATGCAAAAAAAAAATCACAACGATATCATAAAAGGGGTCCAAATAAGACCAATGTCCGAGGATGCCGAACGAGCATCCGTACACCATAGGAGAAAAGTATCAACATTCAAAAACAAGAAAAGAAAATAGAATTATCTTATAAGCCCCAAATGGGGACTACCCAAAAACAAGTTATAAAAGCCAATAACAGATGGGTGGGGGGAGATACTGCGACCCTATCTAACTGGAGGCCTCATTATTGACGTTGCCTGTGTCCTTGTCCGCTCCCTCCTTGAACCCGCTGAGGAAAGAGAACTCAGGGCGATCCTCTTTGGTCGCCTTAGGTGTTCTGGAAGTGGGAAAGAGGGTTTCAGGATCTTCTTAATCCCCTTCCACATCCACATGAGCAGCTTGTCCCGAGAATGCCTCCTCCTCCTCTCTCGCTCCAAGTCCTCCCGGAGCTCTACATATGCCTGAGCCAGGGCAACAATTACCCCTTACACCTCCCCTGAGTCGGCAGCTACTACACCAGAGGGTCGACTGTTGGAAGGAGGTTTGGGAAACCCTCCCAGTAGCTCCTACATGGCCGCCATCTCGACCTCAACCCGCTCAAACAGCCTGACAAGTCTGGAAATGTTGGCCCCACCATCTCCCACAACCGATGTCACAGTCCATGATGACATCCTTGGACTCCTAATACATGCCAGCCCACTTGTAGATCCTAGTAATGAGTGACGGAAATGGAAAGCCGGTGATAGGCTTCATTGAGAAATATCTCCAGTCCTTCAGAATCTATGCCCCCACATTCACTCTCACCCCACTCAAAATGTAGGCCACAACCAGGGTATGGGAATAGGTCACATCTATGTCATTAGAGGACAGGCGGATCCTTCAAGGCACGAGGTTTAGCCATCTCTTGGCCTCCACAGAGAAATAAGAGCTCTAGATGCCCGTCTTAGTGATGCCCCAGTTAGTCGAGGCCCTCTGCTCCTCCACCACTAAGGTATCCACCATCCATTTCCCATTCCCGTCCACATCTTGGGCCTTCAGCTCATCCTCGGGAGGGTTCAACAGACCCAAGGCTTCATTGATAGTAGCGGGGGTCAAGGTGATCTGCATACCCCTACCATAAGCCAACGGCTTGTCCCGACTCCGAGATACCGTTGAGAGGTTGGCATAGAACTCCCTCACCCAGGCCTCATTAGCTTTACTCGGGTCCTCCACCAACGAATCCCATTCTATCTCTAGGAGAAGGTGTAACACTCCGGATTGTTTGAGCGATAAAATTTTGCTTTTAAGGTTGGACTAAGAGTACCTAATAGGATAATAAGGAAGTGTTATGAGTTATATTAATGACTCTATGATCATATTTAATATTGGACGTCGATCAAGTTGTAGAACAAAATTCGGAAAAAGTTATCGCAAAATTTCCTTCTTGAGATTTCTTGAAATTTAGGTCAAATATATCAAAGTCTTTCTCCAAATATATAAGGATTTAAGGGGTGTGAGACCTATCAAATTAAATATCTATGAGTCTAGTTTCCATCACATCAAACCGTTCATCAATCTGACTTTGGAGTAGAGAGATATTCGCATTTTCGCGAGACCGGGCAAGCAGGCACGTCACAAGGGTCTAAGGCGGTGGAAGGCTATTTAAGCCCCTTTGGTCGGGTTTTGGTCATCAAAAATACATTTTCCATCATATATTTCATAAGAAACCTCTCTCAAGTTCTCTCCATGGTTTCCTTTGGGTTTTGAGGCTACAATCCATGGCTCAACATGATTTTGATGTCGGGAAGTTGGGAATCGCGTGTAGTCCGTGGTTTGGTGTCTTTTTGTGGTTGTTGGTGGCTGTTTCATGGTGAAGCTGTTGATAATCCTTCTTTATTCTGTTCTCCATTGTTTTAAGGTTGTTTTTAGGTGTTTTAATGCCGATAGGGTGTTGTCTCAGAGTTTCTACCGTCGAATTCCTATGAATCTTATCGGGTAAGTTTCGTTTGTCTTGTTTTGCTGTTGAGTTGTGTTGGCTGCGTTTTGGCAGAATTTTGGACTAGGTTCATGGTGTTTAAGGAGAAAGTTTGGCTAGGCTTGAATCTAATGTATGTTAGGCTTGTCCCTCCTTTTGTCGGCATGAATTCCATAGCCGTTATCGTCCCTGTTGACGTTTGTGTTGGCTATTTGTGATGGCTTGTGTTTTTCTATTATTGAACTCTTGTTCTACTGTTTATATGGTGATAATGGTGTTTTTAAGGTGCTGGTTTGGTTGGTGGCTCGGGCTTGATGTGGAGAATCGTAGACATGGCAAATTATTAGGCTCATATCGAGAGGCCATATATGAGGCATGTGGTTCTTATAGAAAGACCTGGGCTGTTTGAGTGAATAAGATTAGGTGATTATGTAGATGAGTGAATGAGGGTTTAGAATGGTTAAGGTCGATGATCACAAAGATTTTTTGTTATATTTGATTTGGCGGTCGTGTCAGTCGTGTCGATGGCACGTGATGACCGTGGTGACACTTGGGTTGTTTGGATGTGTTCCTTGATGTTAGTGGTGAGTAGAGTGGCTTGTGGGCTGTTTGACCATGTATTATTATTGTTGTTGATTATGTGTGTGCTGTGTTTGAGTTCTTGTGGCTTGTGGATACCCGATGCACGAGAGTTGTTCCGACTAGGGGTCGAGCCCGAGGTACCTTGTGGCTTGTGGATACCTGTGCAAGAGAGTGTTTTCGACTTAGGGGTTGAGCCCAAGGAGTGAAATGACCTACGACATTGAGAATGATGTCCTTCGTAGTGTCGAGTTGAGACATGATTCGAGAGTGGTCCAACATGTCTTAGCCTTCATGGGGGCCAGGTATGTTACACCCCATAGACTAGGTAATGGAAAACCCAGCTATTCAGGTATGACTTCCATTCCTTTTCTTTCTGTCATTTCAGCTTTATCTTTATTACTCAGTTATTTACAGTTATTGCCTTACATATTCAGTACCTATTGTACTGACGCCCTTTCTGGGGCGCTGCATTACTTTCTTGCAGGTATAGATAGATGAGGAGCAGGTCCCTTGTAGCTTTCAGCCAGCATCGTCAGAGCAGTTAGCTCCTTTCTTCCGGAGCCTATAGACAGAAGGTTTACCCCTTTTGACTGTACAGTTTATGCGTAGGACGGGGCCCTGTCCCGATTATCGTATTACTCCTAGAGGCTTGCAGACTGTATCTATTTCCCTGTGGTTAACTGTTATTGGCCGTGTGGGGCCTATATGTGCTTCAGTTTTACGTGTTGGCCGTGTGGGGTCTTGTTCAGTTGATAGATTAGCGGCCTTGTCGGTGATAGTTTGGTGTGGCTCTGGATTTACTTTACAGTCATAACTAGACATTATGGTGGTTTTGTTGGCCCGCATTGGATTCGCTATTACTGCTTGTTCTGGTTAGATGTTTGCTTTCATAGGTGGCTATAAGGCCTTGTTGCCCAAAGGTTGTGTTTACAGTCGAGATATAGCCCGTTGTTTCCTTGATTTAAGAGTTAGTATCAGTCCTACACTAGAAGTGCTTAGGCTCAGTCAGCTCAGTCAGTTCAGATCCTAGTAGGGCACTAGGTGCCAGTCATGCCTTCCAAGGTGCCAGTCAGTCCATTCCAGTAGTCAATGAATTTTCAGATGTATTTCCGGATGAGCTACTTGGCATTCCCCAAGAACAGGAAATCTATTTTGCAATTAATTTATTACCAGGTACTCAACCCATATCTATTCCTCCGTACCGAATGGCTCCTGGTGAGCTCAGAGAGTTGAAGGAACAGTTGAAAGATTTGCTAGATAAGGGCTTCATCAGGCCGAGTACTTCCCCATGGGGAGCACCAGTTCTATTTGTAAGAAAGAAGGATGGCTCTCTCCATATGTGTATAGATTATCGACAGTTGAATAAAGTCACTATCAAGAATAAGTACCCGCTTCCCAGAATAGACGATTTGTTTGATCAGTTACAAGGGGAAAAAGATTTCTCCATAATTGACTTAAGGTCAGGGTACCATCAGGTCCGGGTTCGTGAGAAGGATATTCCAAAAACCGCTTTCAAGACCAGGTATGGTCATTTTGAGTTCCAAGTCATGTGTTTTGGACTGACGAATGCTCCGACGGTGTTCATGGACTTGATGAAAAACATCTTCAAGCCGTATCTGGACCTGTTTGTGATAATATTTATTGATGATATTCTGGTATATCCCCGCTCAGGGGAATATCACCGGGATCACCTACGAACAATACTCCAGACTCTCAGGAATCACAAGTTGTATGCGAAGTTTTCTAAATGTGAATTCTGGCTGAATTCAGTAGCCATTTTGTGCCACATTGTGTCAGATGCCGACATTCAGGTGGACTTGCATAAAATTGAAGTAGTAAAGACGTGGCCTAGGCATACCACCCCAACCGAGGTGCATAGTTTCCTGGGGTTAGCCGAGTATTACAGGAGGTTCATGTAAGGATTTTCTACCTTAGCAACACCTTTGACCAAGTTAACTCAGAAAGCAGTCAAATTTCACTGGACTGAAGCATGTGAACAGAGTTTTCAGGAATTGAAAAACAGACTGACCTTGGTACCGGTATTAGCCTTGCCAGAAGGATCAGAGGGTTATGCGGTATACTGCGATGCTTCAGGCGTCGGGTTGGGATGTTTTCTGATGCAACATGGTAAAGTAATTTCTTATGCTTCCAGACAGCTGAAGAAGCATGAAAAGAACTACCCCACCCATGACCTTGAATTAGCCGCGGTGATTTATGCCTTGAAAATATGGAGGCACTATTTGTATGGAGTGCATGTAGATATTTTTACTGATCATAAGAGCCTCAAGTATATCTTCACACAGAAAGAATTGAACCTACGGCAACGTCACTAGTTAGAGCTGTTGAAAGACTATAACGTGAATATTTTGTATCACCCCCGGAAAAGCCAATGTTGTAGCAGATACCCTCAGCCATAAGTCTATGGGGAGTTTAGCACACCTGAAGCCAGGACAATGGGAAATAGCCTGAGAATTGCATCAGTTAGCCAGTTTGGCTGTCCGTATAGTAGATTCAGGAGACAGTGGAGCAGTCATTCAGAATACGGAAGTATCGTCATTAGTTGTGGAAGTGAGAGATAAGGTTCAGCAAGGGGAAGTTACAGATTTCCAGGCAACTGAAGACGGAGTTTTGAGATATAGGGATCACCTCTATGTTCCATATACGGCATGACTTCGCCAGCAAATTATGGGCGAGATGCATTATTCCCATTACTCTCTTCATCCGGGCTCAACAAAGATGTATCATGATATAAAAGAGATTTACTAGTGGCCAGGAATGAAATAGGAGATAGCAGAATTTATAGCTCAATTTCCTAATTGCCAACAGGTGAAAGATGAACATCAAAAACCTAGTGGACTGACACAAGAAATAGCAGTGCCTATGTGGAAATGGGAGGTGATTAATATGGACTTTGTGATAGGGTTACCTCGTACCAGGCGTAAATTTGATTCTATCTGGGTTAGCGTTGATAGGTTGACAAATTCATCCCACTTTCTTCCAGTCAGGGCTACTTTCTCAGCTGAGGACTACGCTGAATTGTATATCAAAGAAATAGTCATATTACATGGTGTCCCAGTATCTATCATTATAACAGGGGAGCATAATTCACAGGTAGATTCTGGAAGTCTTTCAAGAGAGGTTGGGGAACCCAAGTTAGTCTAAGTACAACATTCCACCCTCAGACAGATGGGCAAGTCGAATGTATGATTCAAATGCTCGAGGATATGTTACGAGCGTGTGTGCTGGATTTTGGAGGTAGTTGGGATGAATACTTACCGCTCATTGAGTTTGCCTACAATAACCGTTACCATTCAGCGATTCAAATGACGCCTTATGAGGCTTTATACAGGCGAAAATGTAGGTCCCCAGTTGGTTGGTTTTAAGTGGGAGAATCAGGGTTAATTGGGCCAGATATAATTCATCAATCAGAAGAGAAAGTGAAGCTTATCAGAGAATGCCTGTTGACAGCTCAGAGCCACCAGAAATCTTACGCTGATATGCGGAATAGAAACCTGGAGTTCTGCGTAGGTGACTGGGTATTTTTGAAAGTTTCACCGATGAAAGGCGTGATGAGGTTTGGAAAAAAGGGTAAGATCAGCCCGAGATTTATTGGGCCGTATCGGATACTCCGGAGAATAGGTCAGGTGGCATACGAGCTAGATTTGCCTTCAGATTTAGAATCCTTTCATCGAGTTTTCCATGTGTCAATGCTATGAAAATGCATAGGGGATCCGTCTCGGGTCGTGCCAGTTGAGGACGTCCAGGTTACTGAGGAATTAGCCTATAAAGAGGTTCTAGTAGCTATACTAGATAGGCAGGTTCGCAGGTTAAGGACTAAAGGTGTTGCCTCTGTTAAAGTATTGTGGAGGAACAAGAACATAGAGGAAATCACTTGGGAAGTTGAGGACGACATGAAATCTAGACATCCCCATTTGTTCCAGGCTTAGCTCAGGCCGTGCAGTTAAGGTACCTTTAGTATTTCACCTATGGCTTTATGATTTGTGTGTTGTGTACAACTCAATTGACTCCGATCTTATTGTGAAAAATTTGTGATAGTGTTGTATGAAGTGCCTGTACTGGAATTTTCTGCGTTTCAGGATTTTTGGATAGTCCATATTACAGGAGAGACTTTGCCGAAATTTTTCCAGAATAAGTAATTGCAAGGTTAAGGTCTTGCAAGTAGAAGTTAACATTCAAGGATGAATGTTCTTAAGGAGGGGAGGATGTTACACCCCATAAGTTTTTAATGTTTAGTTGGCCTATTCGTACGTTGGTTGAGAGTTTTAGAGTGACATACGTACGAGGAAAGGGCCCGGGGAAAGGCCGAACGAGTGCAAAGTCGGGATTTCATGGGAGGAGGCCGAACCAAGTTGCCCAGAGGGGAAAAGTGGCACGGAGCAGCCCCCTCTGCGTTATCCTACGTGGCACGCCTGTACATTGGCGTGTTGAGGTCCATGCCATGTTGCATTGTCCACCGCCTCAAGTATATATAAGTTTCCCCCTTTAATTCTATTTCATTTCCAACTTATACATTTGGCCAGCAGGGGAAAGATACGAAGGGAATCAATAATTTTCTTCCATTTACGTTATAAAACGCTGCCTAAATTCAAACTAACTTTGGGTATTGAAGTATAAGGTTGCAGGGAGCATTACCACAAAGTCATTTTCGCGACATTTGCCCGACAAATCGTAACTTCGCAGAAGCCAAAGTTGTTGAAATTTCTCCAAACTAGTGTCAATACGATCACAGGCTTAAAGTAAGCATTTCTCCCTTCTATACTTTTGAGAAGTAAGGAGTTTTTGATCGTGTTTCGTAAAGTTGAAATATAGTTGATATTTACATATAAAGTTTTCCTTTTTTCCGGATTTAGTGTTAAAACTAGTCCTATCTTTCCAGCAACACGATTTCAGTTGGGAAGAGCTGTTGAATACGAATTGGAACTTATCTTTTAATAAGAAACCGACAATCGAGGTATGTTAAGGCAGCTTCCTTCGGCAAGTTAGTTCCTATAGCATTATAACTCAGTATAAATTCTAGTAAGAGAATCAGAAGTACGTAATCATGAATAGTTGCTATTATTAGCTGAGACTGGTATTCTATGTCGTATGGGGATTTTATTTTCCTATGTAGACCTCCATGACCAACCCCAGCGTTACTAGCTGTGTCAACGCCCGTCAGGGGTGAGATGACGTCGCTCCAGAAAGAGCGGCATGCCGTACGCGAGGGACGAAGATGGGGACCCAGGTCCTCATAGAGTCATTCCATAGCTAGACTATTATACACACGCCGTATCAGCACCACACCCCCGACGAGCCTGGTGCCCAGAGTGCAGATATCAAGAGTCCACTCGACTCAGACATAGCTATAGTTAGGAGCCGAGCGAGCTCAATTGCAGACCCAGAGGACTGGCAGGACAGCTATAACTACCATTATGACCCGTTATGGCCTTGATAAGGGTATATAGATTGACGTGTACTCACCAGGGCTTATGGGGGCCCTAGGTGGGTTGTTCTGTGCTGGTTGTACCTTTCGGCTTATGGGGGCAAGGCAAGGTTCTTGTTTGCTTTAGTTATTGATAGACTAGGTAATAGAAAACCCAACAGGTATGACTTCCATTCCTTTTCTATCAGTCATTTCAGCTTTATCTTTATTACTTAGTTATCTACAGTTATTGCCTTACATATTCAGTACCTATTGTACTTACGCCCTTTCTGGGCCGCTGCATTACTTGCTTGCAGGTACGAATAGATGAGGAGCAGGTCCCTCGTAGCTTTCAGCCAGCATCGTCAGAACAATTAGCTCCTTTCTTCTGGAGCCTGTCGACAGAAGGTTTACCCCTTTTGACTATACAGTTTATGGGTAGATCGGGGCCCTGTCCCGGCTATCGTATTACTCCTAGAGGTTTGCAGACTGTATCTATTTCCGGCTATCGTAGCTTATGTGTTGGCCGTGTGGGGACTTGTTTAGCTGATAGATTAGCGGCCTTGTCGGCCATAGTTTGGTGTAGCTCTGGATTTACTTTACAGTCATAACTAGACATCATGGTGGTCTTGTCGGCCCGCATA
>JACEIK010015681.1:0-17948 GCA_018107945.1 Datura stramonium | reverse complement strand
ACCATAGGCTTGCCCTTATTTTCTCTGCTTTGATTTATTAGATGGTCGAGTTAGGATCACTATAGGACTTGGTATGGCTTGTAATGTAGGCTTAGGGCTGAACATGACAAAGATGGAAGATTTTAAGTGGGTATCCCTTCCTTGTTACTACATATATTGGCTACACCATTCACCTATTTCACCCTTTATTATTTTCATTCCTTTTCTTCTCTTTTCACCTCTTTTTATACACACTTGCATGGGTGTGGTGTATTTTAAACTTTTTCAAAATTTTTATTTTCTTTTAAATTTTTTTTTCAAGATTCTCAATATTTTTCATCTCTTTTCTTTCCACCATACCACACCTCATTTTTTGCCATTTCTTTTATCTTTTCTTTTCCTTTCTTCCATTCCCACCATTTACGCACCCCTACTATAGCTACCCTCAACTTAAGCATTTTGCTTATGTTGAGGTTCACAATATCCAAGAAAGGACCAGGGCCAAAACAGGTTCATTGAAAACAAATAGGTATGGTTAATCAATAAATCAAAGAAACATGGTCTATTAAGGCTCAAACTTGGGATCAAGGGATTCACGCAACTTCTATAGGGTAATATAGGCTAAAAGTAAGCTAAACAAAAATGGCCTATGATCATATCCTAACCAACCATCCTTAGCCTATGCAAAGACCAACTAGGCAAGTTCTAGATTTTCAACACAATACCAAACTGAATACTATACCTCACTCACATATGGTACATGAACTATTTTCACCTCACCTGTCTAGTTTATAAATGGATTAACAAGACTACTCATATTAATAAACTAAATGACATCAAAAGATCCACAGAAATCATGCATGTTGTCACAAACACATAGCTAATGCATCAAAAAAATTTAAACAGGGTCAATTTTTTAAAAAACCCAAAACTAGTGCATTTTTATTGGATGAGTACTCCTGAGTTAGTTTCTAATTAAACAAGAATCACAAGCTAAAAAAATAAAAATCCTACAGATGTCGGTTCTACTAGATAACATGCCTGAGGGAAAAGAAACACAACAAGAAAAACCCTCAGATGATTCAAACCCGCCTCCCCTTTTTGAAAAGTAAGCTTTGTCCCAGAAGCATGAACTATAAGAACATAAGGAAAAGAACATACCTGGGGCTACTCAGACTTCACCTTCCATGGGTTCCCTCCCATGCAACACCTGATTTAACATCGCGGCACGACGTGACTTTTGTGACTCCTCAAGCATCATCAATGTATACTTCCTCTTTTATATTTAGTTCTTCCTTATCTCCTAAATACACTTTTATTCTTTTCCCATTTACTTTAAATCTTTTTCCTTCTCTATTCTCAAGTTCCACTACACCATACGAAGAAACTTGCACTACTCTATAAGGTCCCATCCATCTATATTTTAACTTTTCAGGATGCAACCGGAGTCTTGAATTAAACAGTAGGACCAAATCACCTGGGATAAAATCCCTTTTTGCAATCTTTTTGTCATGGTAGATTTCATTCTTTCTTTATAGATGGTTGCACTCTCATAAGCCTTAAGTCGGAATTCGTCCAACTCATTAAGCTGGTTAAGTTTTATCTTGGTAGCTTCGTTCCAGTTCATGTTCAGCCTTTTTAGAGCCCATAATTCATTGTGCTCTAGTTCAACTGGTAAGTGGCATGCTTTTCCATAAACCAGCTGGTACAGAGATGAACCAATGGGAGTCTTATAAGCTGTCCGATAAGCCCACAGTGCATCATAGAGCTTTCTTGACCAATCTATCCTACTAGTATTCACTGTCTTGGCCAGGATGGTCTTGATTTCCCTGTTTGAAACTTCCACTTGTCCACTCGACTGAGGGTGGTAGGGTGTTTCCACCTTATGCTTGACACCATATTTTTCCAACAAGGTTTTGAAGAGGCGATTGCAGAAGTGAGATCCACTATCACTGATAATAGCTCTGGGAGTGCCAAACTTGGCAAAAGGATGTTTCTGAATGAATGTTGTAACACTCTTACCTTCATTGTTTGGTAGGGCAATTGCCTCCACCTATTTGGAGACATAATCCATAGCCACCAGAATGTACTTCATTCCATATGAGCTAATGAATGGGCCCATGAAATCAATCCTCCACATATCAAACAACTCTACTTCCAAGATGGGGGTTAGTGGCAACTCGTGTCTACAGATAATATTGTCCTACCTTTGGCATTGATCAGAAGACTTGGTGAAGTCATATGCATCTTGGTGAATAGATGGCCAGAAATATCCATATTGTAAAATCTTATGTGTCGTTCTGATACCACTGTGATGACCCCCAACGGGAGATGAGTGACATGCCTCAAGAATGCTCAACATTTCTACTTCTGGGATACACCTATGAATGATCCCGTCTGCACAAATATGGAATAAATATGGCTCATCCCAGTAATATCTTCAGGCATCAAATAAGAACTTATTCTTCTGCTGAGGAGTTAGGTCTGCTGGCATCACATCGCTAACCAAGTAATTTGAAAAATAGGCAAACTAGGGAATCAAATCTTGCAATGCAGCTAGTATTTTTTCATCTGGGAAGGCATCATTGATATCAATCTTTATCCTTTCCCTCACTTCAGACTCAAGCCTGGATAGATGATCTGCCACCTGATTTTCTGTTCCCTTTCGATCCTTCACCTCAAACTCAAATTCTTGGAGAAAGAGCACCCATTGAATCAATCTGGGCTTGGCATCCTTTTTAGACATCAGGTACCTTAATACAGCATGGTCTATATGAATGATCACCCTGGTTCCAAGAAAATAAGATCGAAAATTTTCAAATGCAAAGACCACTGCTAGTAGTTCCTGCTCTGTGATTGTATAATTCTTCTGGGCTGTATTGAGTGTTTTTCTGGCGTAATAGATTGGATGAAAGATCTTTGCTCTCCTTTGGTGTAAAACAGCACCAAGAGCAATACCGCTAGCATCACATATTACCTCGAAGGGAAGAGACCAATATGGAGCTGTGATGATAGGAGTAGTGGTGAGCTTTTCTTTTAAACACTCAGAGGCCTTTAGACATGCCTCATCAAAACACGAGCTTTACCTCTTTCTCTAGTAATTTGCACAATGGCGGTGCAGTTTTTGAAAAATCCTTGCTAAAGCGCTAGTAGAATCCTACATGCCCTAAAAGCTTCTGACCCTTTTTATGGAAATAAGGGGTGGCAATCCTGCTATAACCTCAATTTTTTCCTTGTCCATCTCAATTCCCTTTCCTGAGATCTTATGGCCCAACACTATCCCCTCTTTTAACCATGAAATGATATTTTTCCCAATTTAGGACCAAATTGTTTTCTTCACATCTTTTCAGTACTCTGCCTAGATGATTAAGGCACAATTCAAATGAATCACCTACAACAGAAAAATCATCCATGGATACTTCAATGGTGTCCTCCGCCATGTCTAAGAATATGGACATCATACAGCGCTGAAAGGTAGCTGGTGCATTACATAATCCGAATGGCATTCTTCTGAAGTCAAAAGTTCCATATGGACAGGTGAAGGATGTCTTCTCCTGATCTTCTGGAGAAATAGTGATCTGATTATACCCTGAATATCCATCAAGGAAACAGTACTATCCTCTACCTGCGAGTCTATCAAGCATCTAATAAAAAAATGGAAAATGGTTTCTGGGTACAGTGGTTGAGTTTCCTATAATCCATGCATACACAACATCCTGTGACTGATCGTGTCGGCATCAGCTCATTCCTTTCATTGGGCACCACTGTAATCCCTCCTTTCTTTGGAACGCACTGGAAAGTACTTACCCACTTGTTGTCTGCTATGGGATATATCACCCCAGCATCCATCCACTTGATAATCTCCTTGTTGACGACTTCATGCATTAGAGGGTTCAGGCGGCGTTGATGCTCTATACTCGTCTTACAATCTAGTTCAAGTTTGATCTTATGGGTACATATGCCTGGTGGAATTCCAATGATATCAGCTATGGTCCAGCCAATTGCCTTTTTGTATCTTTTCAAGATGTTAACTAAAGCTTCCACCTACTCATCTAACAGGTTCGCTGCAATTATGACCGGCAAAGTGTTGTCCTTTCCAAGAAATGCATACTTGAGATGAGGAGGTAATACTTTCAGTTCAAGGATTGGTGTACTTCCACGGATGGCTTGGCCGGCGGTGTTGAACGGTTCTTTAAGTCCAGGTCTAACTCCTTTGGGCTGAAGATATCTGACCCTGTCCCATTTAAAGCATTAACCATTTTTGTGTATTCTGGGTTCCCCTCTTCTTCATAATTCATTATCACAGATGCCAATGTATCATTAGTTACTATTTCCTCCATAGGTGTTGGCTTCTTATCATGCTCCATTTGAGTGTTCGAGTGAAAAGTTGTTCATTTGATGTAGCCAAAGGGAGTCACAAAAGGAAAACAAAGAAAAATAAAGAAAAAGCATAAAAAGTAACGTAACTACCAACAAGTCAAATACAAGCTAATAACCTAGTCTTAGCCATATTCCTTGGCAACGGTGCCATTTTCTGATAATGCTCAAATATACCTCTTACTAAAGTATGAAGCGAACATTGTCAATAAAGAACCCAACTAGAGATTGGGGTCGATCCCACAGGGAATATGAAAGAGCTAGATTACAGCTGGTAGGTGAACTTGTAAGGTAGTTACTTCAAAATTGGGGGGGTCCTAAAGAAAATCAATAGTAAAAAAAATTATCAAAAACCCAGTTTTGAATCAATATTAAAGGATAACTAGGGTTTGTGTTCCACATGGGTTCATAACTGCTTTGGGTATACACTCACGATCGTCACCAATACTTACTTATAGAACTGATAACTTAGGTTCATTCAACCGACATACCAGTCCCTATTGAATGACTATACTCAATTACTCGACCAAGTCTCATGAGCGGTTTCAAACTATCCGTTATCACTAAGTTCCAAATTTAACTATCCTGCGACCACAACTCAAGTTAATACAGTGATCATCAAGATCAAGGCTCCGTTGTAAATCTCTTTTCCTAATCTCACCTCTTAGACCTAAGCAAGTAAAGTCAGACATTTCTTAGCATTGCGCACCGTTAAGCGTTTAAGCATGAAGAGAGAATACAATATAAGTATTTGTATTGGTTTTAGAATTACTTTTGTGCAGCCTTCGTTTATTAATCCTACATAGTTTCCCACAACCCTAGCTATGGATGTTTTTAGCCTCTCATAGTTGTAAGGTTGTAATTTGTAATTATGATTAAAAGCATAAATCAATACTTACAAGTATGAATGAGAAAAACACTTCCTTCAATTAATCAACAAACTCTTGAAGAACAAATAACACGAACAAAGAGAATTCAAGAAAAGGTTGATCTAAGTCAAATCAACTCAATTCTCTCTTTCTCTCAATTGTCTAATGTCATCTCCACTAATGTCTCTCATAAAATCTACTCGATAACAATCTCCTCTAATAAAATCTATTGAAAAATAAGACATAAAACGTATTTATACAGACACAAAGTCTTTTCCTAGGCTAATAGGGTGAATTTCCATATCTGGTTCCGCCCATCACGAGTCATCCTACGATCCATAGCTAGATCCCTACGGTCCATAACATCCTATCATACATTGCATGATTGGCTAGATTTTGGCTAAGTGTTGGATCTGATGCGACTCGTACCTCCATCTTACGATCCGTACTGTGCTCCCATGGCTTGACTCTGAGATTTTGAAATATTTCTGGAAGTTCATCACGACCGCCATAGTACGACTTGTACCTTCATCCCGCGGTTCGTACTTCCACCTTTCCATAGCTGGAGTCGGCCTCTTATACAAATCTTGAATCTTTTCCATGACTTCATCACCACGACTCATACAAGGTTGGTATGACTCGTATCTAAGACTCTTATATTGCATCTCTTCAACATTAGCCTTCTGCAACTTTTTCACAGCCACTAGTACGACTAGTAGGACCTTCCTACGCTCGTACTATGGTACAGACTGAACCTATTTTGCACACTTGAGGCTATCTTTTACATCATTTAGCTCCAACACCAATTTATCGTGTAACCAAGGAAAAGTGTCTTATATCCATATAAATACACCTAAGTTCATGTTAGTTTCTTAGTTTTGAGCGTCAAAACGTGTTGTAAATCCACAACACATCATATATACCCGCACAATCTACGTCTCGAAAATCATACCATCGGTAATATGCCAGAGCACACGCCTCCATCACATCCTTTGTACACACATGCCAAAGGGTTTTATGCTTTCCTTCAAGTCATGACCTGCAAGGGCCTCTAGAAATTCATGTAATGTACACCCAGCCATATGAGTCTAACTGTATCATACCTATCTGTTTATTCATGTCTATACACCCAGTCGTATGATCATTTAATCATACCTATATGTGCACCTTCTAATACCGCTCGCTTGAATGCTCACCTTAGACACGACCCGCTCAGATCAAGCCCTCACTCCACGACTTGATCATATAATTTAAGTCTCATCTCAACCCTAGGCCTCTTCTTCGGGGTTCGGCATGTAGATAATTTACCTCGATTATGACATACCTCTTCATTCACTTTCTCGATTGTCATAGATTCTATTGATCATTTCAGACAAAACATATCACAATTTAAAATATCAATTAGACACACACAAACAAATTACGCCTCATCAAGTATAACACAGCCCTAGCTGGATGCTATCTACAACCGATCCAAGTGTCCACGTTGTTTATACTCGAAATTCTATGATGAGGTACAAAGCTTGGACGCTTTCAAGGTGGGCTCCTTTGCGGCGACATTGCTGCCTCTCGTGGTCTAGGCGCAGTGGTTCCAGGACCGCTGCAGCGGTATTGCTCAGGCAATACTCTGACTGGTTTTCCTCCAAGGACTCCCAGGAATTTTTTCCTCACCCATTATACATAAATTATATCGATTCATCTATATAATCACCCTACCTTCTTCTTCAAGCATTGACAATTGAGTTTATACAAACCAACAAGCGTGGGGCATAACGTAACAAAGAAAACTTACTAGCCCCGTAGCTCGCTTTCTCCCATAATTCATGGGTCCAAATCAATCCATACAACCATTATATCCCATCCCTCATTGTTCAATTCCCGCATTATATAAACGGGGTTTATGGTGAACGTTAAAATTTAATTCGAGAAAGAAAAGACTATATATATATATATAGATACATACATACATACATACATACATACATACATCAACAACAATTCTCAAAAGATCTTTACATAACATCAATTCACTCTCAGACAAACCATCATTCATAGAATATTCTTATTGAAATCATAACCTACGAGGTTTCACGGTATGGGGGTATCACCACCCCTTTCTTATTTCATTTGTCCCAAACACTTACGGATTATAAATATTCAATGATTACTTTACTCAAATTTCCTTACCTATATCAAAAGCACATTTAATTATACACATATATATGTTTGGCTAATCAAGTCCAGCATGAAGGTGAGTAAGCCATAAGCCTACTGGTATCAGTGTTAATGAGATGTTCCCACATGTATATTTGCATGTGATTATGAGTTCTTGCGGGAATCATGGCTACGGAGACAGTATTCATCTTCTCTACTCTTCTTGTTTCTTTCCTTTTCCCAAAATCCTACTTTATATTAGACATTTTTATTTTGCTCCCTTATAAGAATAGGTATTCCAATCCCTACTTAGGGACAAGATTTGCAGAATTCTTGTTCGCATCATCTCTCTTTGCAGCGAGGGCACTTTCTTTGCGGTGGTTACATTTAAAGTGGAAACAATTGCCCTTGTGTGGCCGTATGCTTGGTCCCACCTAATTTTGACTTAGCTCATTCAAATTTGTTCGTCTCATACTCTTTTATTTTTTGGGATCTTCATTCCAACTTGCAAAATTTAAAAATCACCCGTGCTTAAGTACGTCGAGGGTGATATATATGGTCAGCGGGTTTTTACACTTAGTTTGATTTACTTGTAGCCCTGATTCTATAGAGAACTGCATAGCAACATTACTGAAGTCACATCCCCTTTAGCAAACAGTAATAGATCATCAATAAAACACTGGTTGTTGGGGGTTCGGTTGCACACCTAGGATGAAGTAGTTAAACCTTTCCACTTCGCTCAATCAGTGGCTTCATCTGCTCAAATACTCCATCCCCAATAGCAAAGAGGAAAGTGGAAATAGAATCTCTACCTTAGTACCTTTGCTTCTTTAAATGATAGTTGGTTATAATTGATAATAATATACTATAGCTGCACTTTGTCTCAACTTCAAGCCATAGTCCAATGGATATATTGTTCAGGGAAGCCAATTTCAAGAATAACCTATTGTATATAGGGACATTTCCAGAGAGTCATAGGCTTTTGAAGATTAATCTTGATCATGCACCTAGGAGAAATAGTTACTCTTACATCCCTTAGATCAGGTCATAAGCAAGAATGATATTTTCACCAATCGCTCTATCAAAGAATGTAAAACACACTATGATTCACTAATACTAGGAAGCACTTTTTGTAACACAGGTAGCTAGTGGCAACTATAAGTTTATATAGCACAGAACAACAGGCTATTGGCCTATACTCCTTTATATTAGCAGGATTTGGAGTCTTGAGAATACGGGTAATAGGTGTGCAATTAATAGCTTTAGGCAGTTTACCAATAATGGAAAACATCTTTCTTTGCTGACCTTGACATCTGCGTGAATAATGCTCCATGCTCTTTTTGAAAAAACAGCATTATAGGCATTTGTTACAAGTTCTTTTTATCATCTCAATGGCATCTAGACTATCTAGAATCTCCTGATCTGGTTACTAGCATGATGAGTTCTATCTTTCGGTGTTGTTTCAATCAAGTCCTCCCCTCATAACCAATGTATCAACAACTAGTAAAGGCGGTGCGGCGGACCCCACTTGAGGCTCTTATAAAAATTAATAATTTATGTTATTATGGCAGCTTGTTCAGTTAGTCTCACCCTAATAGAGACTAAGTTACAAGGATAAATTTCCTACTTGTTCTATCTTTCAAGATGGTTGAAAAATATTTAGTATTTGAATCTCCCAATTGGATCCATCTTGCTCTAGACCCGCCTCATGATATTCTCCTCTACCATGGACCACTTCTCCAGTCTGCAAAATAAGTTTCTCCTGTTTTTGAAAATGATCAGTATAGTGTGTTTGTAGTTGTTGTTGTATACAAACTAACTCATACCTAGCTCTCTCAATCTTCTGTGTAATGTTGTTGAATTCCTCTATCTTGAGTTGTTGAGCCATGGCCTTAAGATTTCACCTAGCCCGGATATTACACATTTTGTCTTTAATAATATCTATAAGTTAGACCTATGCCACAATTCCATTAAATTTCTAGTGATTAATCCAAATATTGAAAAAACTAAATGGCACTTGCAGTACTCCTCAGTGTACTCTAGAAAAATAAAAGCATTGGTGAGTGATCGATATTTGTGGAAGTTCATGGCCCATGTGTATATGAATCCATTTCATCATCCATTTTGGTTCAAATACCCTATCAACCTATTACATACTCTATCTCCACCTTGTGGTTTATTAGACCAAGTATAATACCCTTCATTCCAGGCAAGCTCATTTAGTAGTAGGTCATTTAAACAACCATCAAAATCTCTTGTCTCGGCATACAAAATAAGATTACACTAACGGCCTATCCTAAGGATAGAGCACATCTTTGAATCACCATCTACTATCTAGGGATAGGTGATCCCTTGTGCAATGTCCCTTAGTATTGACGATAAGGATTTTCTCAGTTCCATTGTATTAAAGCCATAAACAACGGTGGTAATACTCAAATTAATTAACCAGGCCCTTCACTTGGCAATGCACCAGTCGATCTTCCTCCCTAAGCTTCATGATGAGTAGAAGCTCCTATCCCAACATATCAAATTCTACCATTTCAGCATACATATAATTGTCCAGGTGTCCTCATGCAGGGACAATGTTGCTAACAATATGTTTTGACCTATGTTTTTCACTCTAGTTTTTTACCAAGCCAAAGTTTAATCTTCTTTATTTGAAGCATCTTCTTAAATTCTTTCTTTTGTGCTTCTTATTCATCCCCTTATATCTAAAAATAGCCAATTCTTGCAGATATTCCTCCTTTTAAGGAGGCTCCAAATGTTCCATACTTCTCTCACTATGTCCCCTCGGGCTTTTAACTCTACGAGGCACTCAAAGAAGGGAAATCCTCGAGGTTCGGTGGAGGGAGTTAACGGTTGTTCTCCATTAGGTGACATCTTTCCAGCTGACAAAACTTGTGGTGTTCTCTGCCAAAACCACCTCACCCTTTACATCGGCTTAAGAGCTAGAACTATATCATCCATCTGAATCTGATCCCTAGTAGTTAGTATAGGCATTTATGCAGGGCCTTGGCGCTCTCCATTGCTACCTCTTAGGAGGTATATGATGAGTTGTGAAGTACCAACTCATTATGCTAAACATGAGCTTTTGCTTAGTTTCAAGTCATTTGAGAGGATTTTGATTCTCTTTCTTTAGTTTTCGCAGGTATTTAATTAAAAGGAGAAAACAAGAACTTGGATAAAATCATGGAATTAAAAAAATGGATTGAAGCTTTACCGGATTGGACCGACGCTTCATTGGATGGAGCCGGCTGGAAACACGAGAAGCATATTGGACAGAGTGGAAAGTGCAGGCAAACGCGGGTCGGCCTGAGAACCACCGGTGCCAACGCCGGACCCAAAATCACGACCTCCACCTGCGATGAGCGACGTTCCGCGAGATGTGCCGTAGGAATGCGGTTACTCTCAAGTAACACCTCCTACCGGGAGGTGCAAAATGCGTCCAACATGGGATTTTTTAGGATATCTATTTTTTGTACATTCTCTAGAAAGTCTTTTGTACATTACATTCAAATTTTTAAGAGAGTTGTAAGTAGAGAATAGTGACTAGCCTTTTCTTCTTCTTTCCTTTAAGGTACAAAACCTCTATTGAAGACAATTGTAAGCTTGAAATTAACTCTTGATGATATGAATGTTATGATTTTAATTATTAATATAATTTTATTTCTCATCGATTGAGTAGCTAAATCTCACTTATTAGGGGTGTGTGCATGGTGGATTAAATTGGATTGAACATTTCTAGAGAGTAATCTTTTAATTATTCATTTATTTATTTATAAATCTGTTGTTTCTCTCAATTTATAGAGAAATTACTCATAGTTCAAATATGGGATATTGATTGTTGATTCTATATTTTCTTGAAAAAGAAAATTGAATAAGTGAAAAATAGTGGGTAATTGGGTATTGATTGTGCGGGGTTAGGTTAGAGATAGCTAAAACCCATGGTCATGAACCCATGAGAGATTTGTGGCTAGAAATAGCTCAAATATGACCCAAGTCTTAATGATTTATTATTTGATACCTTGGAGTTTGAAAAATCCGGGCAAAGACACTTAAGTTATTGAAAATATCGGGTGCCACCTCATCCATGACTATTTATAATTATGAGTGATAAATTGATTGCCTAGTTAGTTCCAATCAATTATTCTCCATTTCAAAGCATACTCAGCTCTTGCTCACTTTTGTTAAATCAAGTTGATTATCTTGTGATTGACCAATAGTTTCTGTTCTTACATTTTACTTGTAATTTTTTGAACCCCCAAATTTTTACTTATTTGTTTTTAATACAATGATGCTTCTTAGTTTGACTTGATAGACAACTTTGGTCATCTAAGTACTATTCCCTGTAGGATTCGACTGACACCCCGTCGGGTATATTTATTTGTTAATGAACATTTATACTCTCTCTTCACGGTGGATTTAGACGTTAACTCGGTACAAGGGCTTGTTAGGTATGTCATGTTTGCTGTTATGCTCAGTTCCACAAATGTGACCAATTATCTGACATTTGTCACAAAATAAAAGCTTCCAATCATGTCATAGGCTGTAAGAAAGTTCTTCCTTGTGTGTCCATTACGGTAACCGGTAGGAAATTTTTTTGGTGATGTTCACTTTAATAAGCATCCTGATCTTATTAATGCATTCATCAACATGCGTAGGAGTTCCACATTGAACTAGCTATCCTGCTAAGTGAATTACAGCCCCAACAATTCATAGGGAGCTTAGGGAATTTGACTCATAGAGGTACTTCACTAGGAAATTCTTTTGAAAAATCAAAGTAGTCCTTGTTGCACAATCATAGGTATATAGTTCAAGTTTTAGAAGCTACGAGGTATAGGATTCCCTCATATCACCAAGTGAATGATATTTGATAATAAAGTACCCTTCCTTATGCATATAGATGTTGGGCATAATAATTGTATTCCGGTTTTGGGAAACAAACTTATGCATCATATTGTATCCCACTGACTATCACCAACAACATATGCTATGAGGGCACATTCCCACTTCTCTATCTCCTTCTCGACCTCTTCCTTCTCCCATTTGGATAACCATTTTCCATTAATCACTTCCAGGTGGAATGTGGGTTAAGGACATCCCATTCTCAGCTAATTTATTGCGATGAAACACCTTTGTCCATGTTGTCTCCTCATCCTTCTTCTTCTCCATAGGGTATAGTGAGTCAGGTACTATTCCATTGGATTTCACAATATACCATTTTTCAGATCTACTATTAATATTAGATTCAATTAAATGAAACAATCTAAACTAAATTATTTTGAAGACAAGCAACTTAAATTGAATTAGTAATTGCTATTGTCTTATTCAAATTCAAAAACATACAAAGTAGGAGATTGAATTAAAGTTACGAACATGTTAATGAAGAAGACTTATAGACAAAGTTGTTGATAAAGAAAACTTTGCGACAAAGTTAAATAAAATAGATTAATAAGATTCTGCAATTACCGCTCTTTTTATAAAAGTAGAAAATTCACTTAAATTAAAAAGAATTTGAAAGCGTGAGAATATTAGGACACCTCAATTATTAAGAAAAACTAAATTACCTATAAATTTTATACCTTATGAATTATGCACTTAAAAGAATTCTATAAAGAAAAATTATATAACCTAACCTAACAAAGAAATTCACGAATAGCAACATAAATGGGGCATTTAACAAAAATATATTATTAGGGTTTTAACATAATTATATTATTATTTAATTTAAAATATTATAAATAAAAATAATTAAATAATAATATGAAAATAGTAAATGATGATTTGTCTATGGTGAAGTCTTTTAATGAAGAGAAAAAGTTAAATAAATATTTTAAAGGTTTCCACACTTTTAATGTAATTGTAGTTTTTAGTATACGTGTCTGCGCGTGTCCTCATATTAATAAGAACAAAAATTTTTTAATGGCATAATCAACCTTTAAAAGATGTATTTTATAATAAAAATTTAAAAAAATATTTAAGAGTTTGATCAATCAAGGTGTTCTTTCCTCAGTTTGTTCTAATACTTATTTCGATAAACAAAAACATCATAGAAATAACATTTGATTGAAAGGTGAAAAATCATTTATTTTTTCATCAACACTTAAATGCATGCATTATATATTGTATAATTCATGTTAATTATTATAAAAAATTATATTACTAGCCACCATTAACATATTAATATTTAATATAAATATTAACATTACGAATATTATAATACAAAGTTGTATAGTAAAATAGAATCTATATTATAAATTATTTATTTAGGCAATTAGTACTTTCGAAATTATATTGTGAGTCATTACCGACTTGTTTTGAAATTAATAAATTGATATCATATCATAAATGCATTTATTTTATTTTGTAATTGATCGTCTAAGTGAAAGACTCATCCAAAATTAGTGAAAATAAGACTCTATTTTTAAAAGGGTAAAAAGTGAATGATAGTTTGCTATGAGACTTCATGATTTAAATATTAAGTTATAGCATAATTTAAAAAGTTTCATTTAACCCTTTATGAGATGATTTCAGCTTAATTTTTCCCTCAGTCTTAATCTATGTGTCTAATCAAATACCTTTAATAAATTAAAAGAAAAATAGTGTAGATTTAACTTCAAAGAGTGTGAATAACAAGAGCACTTGATTAATTAAAAAAACTTAAAGTTTGTTGTGTTTCTATATTTGCAATATTGAAATAAAAAAAATAAAAATATTTTTAAAAAAAAAAGAAGAAGAACAAAGGAATTCAACGTATTAATGCATAATAAATTATACTCTTTGATTTATTTTCTCGTACAGTGAGTTAAAAATTGTGATGGATAATTAGTTAGTTTAATAAATAAATGATTGATATAAGTTAATAAAATTAAAATTAATTTTTTAAAGTTTTAAATGTTGGAGCTTTTATATAGTTCAAATAAGGATATATTTAACACAAAAAAGTTTTAGTCAATTTAATATACATTTTTATGTTTTTTCTAATTTTAATCTTATATAAAAAAATTACATAAATTAAAAATATTTTTAAATTTAATTAATTTCAAACTTCTAAATATTAGGATAATAATTTAATGATTATTATTAATTAATAAAAAGAGTAATTGACAATTTTGTATATAGCGTGTCTTACAATGAATGGCAGAAAGTTCAGTCAACATTACTAAGGGCTTTCACACTTGAAGATCTTATAACTCATAAAGATGCCAAGTAAGAGGGTGTTTGTTTTAGCTTATAAGCTTTTAAACTTTGTAGTGTTTGTTTTGTCCAAAAGTACTTAAAAAATTGAGAAGTGCTTTAAAAAAAACAAAAAACCAAAAAGTTAGCAGAGACTAACTTTTATTTTTGGCTTATAAGCCATTTAAGTTTGACAAAACTATTTATGCTCTCATAATATTTTCCTAATTTTAATAATATATTAATACTTATATTTTCAAATTAAATAATTAAAAATATTATTAAAAAAATAATTAAAAATTTGAAAAGAAACAAAAAAAATCGAGATGAGTATTAATTTATTTAAATTATTATATTCAATTTTATAAATAAAAAATTAAAAAAACTCAAAATTCATAAAAAAAAAAAAACCCCAAAAACAAAAAACAAACAATATAAAAAATTAAAAATATTTTTAATTTTTGTATTTTAATTAAATTACATGTTTTTTTTGTTTTTTTAATTAATTTAAATTTTAATTATTGTAGAAATAAAAATATCATAGTAATTAAGCTTTTATAATGTTAACAGTTTTAAGAACATTCGAGTCATTTGACCCAAAATAAGCTCTTAACAATACTTATGTACCAAACACATCAATAACTTTTTTTAGTTTCAGCATCATTATCCAAACACATAACTGCTTATTTATAAAATAAATTTCCAGCACTTAAAAAGTGCTTTAGCACTTATGTTTAAAAGTCACTTTTGACTAAACCAAGCGGGCTCACATATTTACAAAGTATTTTATTAAGTAAATAGGAGTAAAATATTATGTGTTACACCCTGTAAGTTTTATCATTGAATAGACGCGTGCATACGTATGTTGAGAGTTTTGAAGTATGGTGTGCAAGGAAGGGCTCGGGGATGAATACAAACACGACATTGAAAGTGAAGGTCGGGACCGGAGGCCGGGCGCCTTAGGTTGCGCGCTCTGCGCTAGCCATCTGGAGCCTTGACGGCGCCTCACGCCCGACTCTTGGTGACGTGGGCGGCAGAATCGCGCCTCCCACTGCTGCGTCCCTAGCTATATATATTTAAGTGTATGTTTGATGAATCATTCAAACATTTCCTAAATTAGAGAAACAGTGGCTGAGGAACATTTTTATGAGGTTGCATCGGTTTTTCCGGATACAGTTTGTAAATTTCGTTCAAATGCAAATTCTCTTGGATAACATGTTATAGGCCTACGAGGAGCGTCCTGTGAAGTTATTTCTTGAAAATTCGCTCGGCAAGTCGGAACTCCACCGAGTAAAGTTGTCGAGTACTTCTAATTGAGTCCCAATGACTATGATCATGAGTAAGCATTTCTACCTTCCAAACTCTCGAGAATTTATGAGTTTTTCGATTGAATTAAATGAAGTTGAATTATAGTTAATATTATTGAAAGATATTTTATTTGCCGACCCCTGCTATTGAAATAGTCTTATTCTCGGCGTAAAGGCTGCAATTGAGTGGAATTACTGGCTTTAGGTTGGCATTGTTGGTTGAATGAGAATTGACATTCGAGGTATGTTAAGGATTATATCTTCGACAAGTTATTCTCATCGTATAGTGATACGACATATGCCTTGAAATAGATAATGATCCTATATGTTGTTATTAGCTATGTTGTTATTAGCTTCTACTAGTAGATAATGAATATGTACGTTATGGATTAGCTGCTATAAGATGTATTGACATTGTACCATAGTATTCCTCATCGGGCAAGGGTATGTTAAGTGTGAAAAACGTTGGGTGTGCCCTAAAGAGTTCCTCGTCCACCTATTTACTATTTAGAGGTATTATGATGTTTTGATGTCGTATCAAGGCCTTAGAAGCTTATAGTTAGTTGTTGGGCTTGAATTGGTAAATTGGATAGCATAGGGCGTAGCCAGGCGTTATAACTTTCAGTTTGGTGCCTATATTGTCAGTAAAGCTCGCCCGCAGGTTGTTGGCGTACCTCGACACCTCCAGGTCCAGAATCTTGTTAGGATGATCTTACCTTCGAGTTAGTGGCACAAGGGTTGCTTAACGAACTGAGCGACAACTTGCCATACGAGTGGCTACTGTCAGTAACCGTTAGTTTCAATCGACTTAATTCTTGTCACATAGGTCGCTCAGGAAACCGTCCCAGTTGTTATAAGTATAATAGTCTAGCTTATACTGTCACGCCCCGCCTTCGGAGGCATGACTGGCACCTGGTGCCTTACTAAGACCTGGACTGCTGGACTACTGAGCCTAAGCACTTCTGGTGTCAGGTTGGCTCTAACTCTGGATTCATGAAACCAACGGGCTATATAACGGCTGTAAATACAGCCTCTGGCCGACTAGGCCTATAGCCACCTATAATAAAACAAAAACTAACCAGAACAACAGTAGTTTAAAGAAACCTATGAGGGCCGACAAGGCAACCATGCTGACTAGTTTCAATGAAATGCTGAATCAAATGCTAAACTACTCTGTGACCGGCAAGGTCACCAACTGTTAACTGAATAAGGCCCCGCGCGGCCATCATAAACAAACTAAAACATACACACAGCCTCACACGACTGGTACAGCTAACCACAGGGAATATACAATCTACAAGCCTCTAAGAATACTGATAAGATGGTCGGGACAGGGACCCGACCTACCCACATTGTACAACAAAAGAAAAGGAATAAACCTCTAGCTGTCTAGCTCCGGATGACAGGAGCTGATGACTCTGCGTGCTGGCTAGAATTACGAGGGATCGGCTCCTCGTCTATGAGTACGTGCAGGCAAGTAATACAGTGCCCCCAAACGAGCGTCAGTAGCACTAGTACCGAGTATGCAAAGCAATAACTATACATAACTGAAAATAGACAATAATACTGATAGTTACTGAATAACAAAAGATGGCTAAAACTGTCTGGGATGGTAGAATCTAAACCAAGCTTATCTGTACTGAAGAAAAGGTGAGAAACATATCTGCCAACGTGACGTCCTGCTGTCTATCAGTTTAATAAATAATACATATAGCATACAAGAACTTATACCAGCCCCCATAAGCCGGAAGGTTCCAATCAACACAGAATCTATATACTCCTACCCTGGTCGCTATCAAAAAATAAAGTCGCTCCACTCACCTAGTAACTATGAGCATCCAGCCGGCCCCCTGGGTATGCAGCTTGGGCTCTCTGGGCCCCTGACTATAATTGTATCTGAGTCCGGAGGACTCCTGTAACTGTAATCTGAGATCTTTATCTGTAATCTATAATCTGTTCCCTGGACGCAAGCGCACGATAGGGAACGTTTCTATGGCTTCATACGTGAATCACACTTAACCTGCCCCTTCTCTCTTTTTTTTTGGCGAGGGGTCCTGCAGTACAATCTGTATATACTTCCTAGCAG
>JACEIK010015680.1:0-13691 GCA_018107945.1 Datura stramonium | reverse complement strand
CGGAATGAATCACGGGTCTATATAGGCTTAAAAACAAGATTCTTGATTGGCCTATTGGATATTCTGCAAATATCCAGCAAGGCAAAAGCCTACTTGCTAACCATTTTCATTCCTGCATCACTAGTATTACCATGAACATTCAAGAATTTTAGCATTGTATTTGGCTTTATTTTAATCTACTTATTTTTTAAAAATCATACTGACCGTTAATTATCTTTAGTATTTTGCCTTAGAGAATTTATTCCATTGTAGTATTTTAATCTTCTTCATATATTCATATTTACCATCACACATATATATATTTTTTAAACTCACTCTTCGACCATGTCAATCAATTATCTTTGGTGTTTACTAACAACTGCATATTTTTTTTCCAGACACTCCAATCCAAGTCTTTGGTATAAAATTTAAAATCGTTGGAACATCTTCGATATGAATTTTATGAGAAGGTAAAAGAATTAAATTAAATACTATGTAGCAAGAAAATAAATATTTAAACAAAATTTCTCAATTTAGAATCATATATTTTTAAAAAAAATTGAATTAAATAATTAAGCAGTATAGTATGGTGCAGGTTTATGTGGGATGGGGTAATGTGGTTAAAAATAATAATTTTGCGAAAAATCGTTAATTAACTAACATACAATCACACATAAAGAAAATAGAGAAGAATAATAATACAAGAATTTAATGAGGTTTAACTAAGTCTAATCATCAGAGCAGAAGCAGAGAGAGTATTCTATTGTGAAATAGAAGAAATATACAATATTTTGAATCCCTAACTATAAATCTTATATATAAATTTCAAGTAGTCCAAAATCTATAAGAAAATATGATTTTTCCCAAATCTATTAGGATAATAAATTTACTAAACTAATAGGGATTATGAGTTTCCTAAATATACAAGGGAAAATTCAAGACATAATAAATAAATCTTTCCTTTGACTTAAATTCTCTTCATCAATATGAACAACGTCTCTCTGACTTGTCCTCGATCCTCAAAAGAGCTCTACTGAGTACTACACATACCAATCAAGTCTAGATTAATGCCTAAACTTGTTGTCCAAGATTGTCTTGATCATCATATTAACTGAATTATCATGTCTAGACACTTTCTTCACATCCACAACTTCTTCACATGTATACGCCTTTTGTCCCTTTGACAATAAATCAAGCTTCCATGTTTGATTATTGTGAAGAGACTTAATCTCTTCACCCATAGCAACCAATTGATATGCTTTTGAATTAGAAATACATTTTTATAGTTATTAGGATCAAGCATGTCAACATTTTCTGCAATTGACAAAGAAAATTTTACAAGATTTGCATATCCAAGAAGATTTTCATCAACTACATTTGCAAACTTTTTTGATCGATTGATCACTTTCTTCTCTCTGCTTGTTGCTATGCTATCCGATTGTTGTTGCATAGGTACATCACATTATAATCTTAATCAAGATTTTGCATCTCCTCTATTTTCTCTGCTTCTCAACTACTAGGCTGAATGGAGATTTAATTTCTAGCTTCATGCGGTCACTGACATATTAATCTGCTTTTGCTATTGTCTTTTTTCTTCTAACTATTTAGTGAGGAAATTCATTGAATATAAAATCCCTACTGATAATTAATATTATATATGCACCACAACATTTAACCTTTCATTTCAGTTATATCATAGAAATATGTACTTTTTTGTCCTCGACTCAAGTTTACCATTCCTCATATGAGCATAAGCAGAAAAACTAAATATTCTCAAATTTAAATAATCAACACACAAACTAGATCATACCTCAAAATAAATTTTGAACTCAATACCTGTGGATGGAGATTTGTTGACCAAATAACAACTTGTATAAATTGTTAGCACAAAAATCCTTGCTAAGACATGCGTATGAAAGCATGCTTAGTGCATTATCACAAAATATTGTGTTCATACGTTCTTCAATATCATTATGTTGTGGTGTTTCAATACAAGTTCGGTGTTCACTATGACCTCTTTATTACATAAATATTAAACTCTAAACTGTAAAATTTCAAATCATTATTGGTCCAAAGACGCTTAACTTTTATTTCTGTCTACCTCTCAATCACCACCTTCCATTTAAAAATTTTCAGAAGTACCTCATCTTTTATTTTTGAAAAATAAACTCATATCATTCTTGAATTATTATTAATTCAACTCATAAAATACTTGGAGACACTCTTGGAGAGAACTCTATTTGGACTCCACAAGTCTGAATGTATATAATTTAACTTAATTTTTAGTCTCGTTCTCTTTCTTCTTCCTGAACTTCACCTTTATTTGCTTACTAAACACACAATGCTCACAAAAATTTAAAGCTCAATTTTGTACCCATTCAATAGATTCTTCTTGCTCAACAAAGACAATACCTTGTCATTTATTTGACCAAGTCGCAAGTTCCATAACTGATACTAATTCAAATCACTCTTTTCAGAAGCAACAATTGTTTCCCCATCAACTACACTGACATGAAGATAATACCATCTAAAATGCAACTTATTCTTCATGAGTACCATATATCCTTTATGCACTTTAATTTTTCCATTCTTCAGTGAAACTTATACCTTTGATCATCCAAATTTGAAAGAGAAATACAATTCCTCTTCATTTGAGGAACATGGCAATATTCAATTTTTTTGATAATGCCATCGAATATTCTCAATATGTTGTTATCAATCTCCGCTACTACTAATAGATTATCATCACTTAGATAGACTATTCCACTCATCTTCTTGTAAGTTGCAAATCAATTATTATAAGGACATATGTGAAAAGTTGCACCATAATCAAGAATCGAAGGATTATGCTTATGACTAGCTCACGACACAAACTTCTCCTACATAGTCATTGTCATAAAAAAATATTGCTTGTGTCAATAATATTTCCAGAGTTATCAACTTTCTGCTTTCTTATTTTCTCCTTCAACTTAGGACAATCTCTTTTGTAGTGATCCTGCTCTCTGCACTCATTATAGTTCTGCATCCTTGCTTTAGACTTCGATCTGACTATAGATCTTTTTCTACAAATGTCTTTGGGTTGTATTTTTCCTACTCATAAGACTCTCATCCTCGGTTCTAATCTTTGAAAAGCTTTTATTTAACTCTTAGATTTTAGTACATTACTAACATCATGCAATAAAATACTTCATTTCTTATATAGCAATGTATCAATAAAAATATCGTAAAGCTACGGTAAAGAGTATAACACGATCAAGGTCTAATCCTCACTCTTAATACTGATATCTACATTCTTTAGGTATATTGTAATATAATTAAACTTATCAAGATGAGTTTTAACTAGTGTACCTTTATTATTACCGAGATTATACAACTTCTTTTTCAGGTAGAGGCAGTTTGTTAACAATTTCTTAGAATATGGATCTTCCATTCTTTCATGCCATTGATGTAGATTTTTCTTCAATGATCTTCCGAAGAGCACTATCCATAATTCTCATGAAGATCACACTCAAAGCCCTCTCCTTCAGGCCTGCCTTCTTTAACTCTTTTATATCTTCAAAAAAAACCTCCTCAATTGCCTTCCACAACCCTTATAACACCAGAGACAATTTCATCCTAATCTTTTGTAATGCCTTAGAAACTCAAAATCTAATTCCGGGACTTAAATCTGAAAATCTAAAAAAGCTGCAGGATGACCCACCTAATGAGTCGTTAAGTGACCTCACGACTCGTCAGGCGAGGCGTGAGAAGGACGTTTGAGGTTTTTGATAAGGGAGGCAGTGTACCCAACGAGGGACTTCATGAGTTGTGGTCACTGACCACGACCCATCGAGTCACTCGTGGTCAGGTCTGGTTAAGGAGATTATAAGTGGAGAAGTGTACTTGACGGGTGGGGGAAATGAGTCGTGGTCCCTAGTAATGACTCGTTATGTCCCCCATTACCATCCCTAGTGAGTTTTATCAAGTGCACCTAACGAGTGTCACAACAAGTCGTCGTTAGTGGTAAGGACTCGTTAGGTGACCCGTTCCCAAGCTTAGCACTTAATCTTCAGCAGTGGGCCAGTGTGGTCCACGAATAGTGACCACGACTCATTAGGTCCCTCGTGGTGACCTATTAAGGAGCCTAGGGAGTGTACCTGACGGGAGTGACCACGAGTCGGGGTCAACCACCACGACCCGTTAGGTCAGCCGTTAGGGTCACTAGCAGTTTTTCCCAGCGAATTTCTAAGAGCTATTTAGTTAATTTCCTAGTATCCCAAGATTTAAAATAAGTCATTTCAGTAATAATTTTAGATCTTTTAGTGGGAAAAAATGGTTCATTCCTCATTCCTACTCTCAGTTTTTAGAAAATCACCGTAAGCTCTCCTCTCAAGAACCCTTCAAGCAAGACTAGAGCTTCTCATCTATTGCAGTAGTTCAAGCTCCTTCTCTGGGAGATTTTGGTTAGGTATGTGGGAATTCAACAAGGGAATTGTTCTTTCCCTGTGTCCCCCAAAATCCTCCATAATTTCTCTATCAGTTTATAGCTCTGAGGTTTTTGATTACGAATAAATTTTGTGTTATTTTTAGTGAATTTTTCCTGGAATAATATCCATATTGATTTTTTATATTATAGTTATTAGTTCCAAACTAAATTGTTGATATTCTTGCCAAATTGAACCTAAGCCCTAAATTTTCGAGTAATGATCATTGCGTATTAAATTTCGTATAGCGAATAAAGTATGTTTTGGGATGAATTTCCTTCTTATTCTTATTATATAGAAGATGAGCAAATATTCCATCGATAAGAATGATTTTTGCTCTGTTAGATGAGATTTCTTTAACTCTTGAGATTTTGCCATTATATGAAATTCCCGTGTTGTTGAGTTGAGTTCTATATTAGCTGTTTAGTAACTCAGTCCAGTTAAAATGTAGAATTATTTCAGAACTATACGGAAATTGTCAACTAATCAATTTGACTCCAGTCTTTTCCCGAGGTGTCAGTGGTTCCTCCCAGTTATCAGAATCAGACTCAAAATCTAGTTTTTGGTCCATTAGGCAGTCATGAAATTTTAGATATATAGCTATACCAGCCCCAGGACCCCAGTTCAGTTTACAATTTGTTCTTAGACGGTTACGACGCTTCCAGATAATCAGCTCTGACCAGTCTAGAACTCAGTTTCAGAATCTGATCCGATAAGACTCTCAGGGTACTTTCAGTTATATGTCCCTGACTAGTCTTGGACTCCATTTTCGAGCTATCAGCTTAGCAGTTCAGTATAGATTTCTAGTGGGAGTAGGACTTAACACCGAGCGGATCGGGGTTCCAGCGCACCCAGGTTTCCAGAACTACGTTGCCAGCGTAGGTTACAATATTACTTGGCCTGATTGGCCCCAGACTTTTGTGATCACCCAGTTCATGCCTTTATACCCTGGAAAGGTATATTGGGTCCTACCGGTGGGGTGTTTACATCGGACTCCACGTCTAGCTCCACGTGGTTATATGTCGGTTATAGACTCTCCCACTAGTCAGTCCAGTCCAGTTTCAGAATAAGTAGCTCAGTTCAGTACAGTATCTCAGACTCAGTATTTCAAACTTAGGGCATGTCCTTGACTATCATACAGGGTCATCTTGACCATTTAAAATTACATCAGTAGTTCAGTTCAGATTACCTATTGATCATTGCGTGTCATTTTCATTCAAAATTTATATTCAGTTATGTTTCTCCCACTTACTCAGTACATTCAAAGTACTGACGCATAGTTTTATGCTATATCATTTCATGATACAACTACAGGTTCCTAGACTCAGCATCCTTAGCCGTTGCGATCTAGATCCTCCCCTGCCGTAGTTGAAGTGTGAGTCCTCATCATTCGAGGGCCTTATTCCATTTCCTTTCAGTTGATTTATTATTTTTAGTTAGATTTAGAGTTAGCTGGGGACTTATCCCCGCAACTCATCAGTTAGTAGGCTTTCAGACACAGAGTTAATTTCAGACTTCAAATGTTTTAAATTTTAATGTTTTCTTCCAGTTTATTTTCTCAAATGCTCTTATACTGTTATTTCAAAGATTCCGCTATATATATTTGTTTTTTTACTCATAATACCAGTGTATGATAGACTAGTGGTTGACTTGGGGTCATTTGTGACTTCAAGTACCATGATACGTCCAGGGTGTAGTCTTGGGGTATGACAAACTTGGTATTAGAGCACTAGGTTTAGAGTATCCTAGAAAAATCTAAAAGCTGCATTGAGTAGAGTCCTTTTCGTGGGTGTGAAGTGCGCCACACTTATGACAAGGAGGCTACGAGATGTTATTAGGAAAACTCTCTTTTGTTCATACTCTTTATCGTGCGTTAAAGTTCAATTCCAGAAACGTCCTTCTAACTCATGCTCTGTTTCATTTCAGTGAACCATGCCTCCTAGAAGTGATAACAGAAGAAGGGTCGGTAATGCCAACAGACCTGCCCCACCAGCCCCGGCAGCTCCCCAGGATTATTCAATATCTACCGCTGAATTTCGGGTGGCCATTCAACTACTGGCCCAAACAGTCACCAACCAGGTGAACCAGCAGGTGGTGCTAACGAACACTAATGGGTCTGCAACAGCTGCGAGGTGTAGGACTTCACCAGTATGAACCCTCCATCTTTTCAGTGATCCAAGGTAGGGGAGGATCCCCAGGAGTTCGTGGATGAGACCAAAAAGATCACCCGCATTATGGGTGTTAGCTCTTCTGAGAGTGCTGACCTGGTTGCCTACCAATTAAAAGAGGTAGCTCAAGTCTGGTATGAACAGTGGAAAGAGGGGCGGCCAGCGAGAGTAGGACCAGTGGAGTGGGAGGAACTCCACACAGCCTTCTTGGACAGATTTTTCCCTCGGGAGCTGAGGGAGGCAAAGATGGCAGAGTTTATGAATTTGCGATGGGGCAACAGGCCCGTGCAGGAGTATGCTAGGTTGTCTAAGTACGCTCCAGAGATGGTATCCGAGCCAAGGGATCGCATGTCGAAGTTTTTGAACAGGGTGTCAAATCTGGTCCTCAAGGAGTGCAGGACAACGATGTTGATTAAAGACATGGATCTCTCCAGCTTGATTATTTATGCCTAGCAAATTGAGGCTGAAAAGCTAAAGGATATGGAGTGAAAGAACAAACGGGCAAGGACTGGCCAGTCAGATTTCGGCCATTAAAAGTCTAGCGGTAGTAGCCGCCCACCGCAGTAGTAGCAGTAGCAGCAGCAGCAGAGAGCCCCAGCACCCAGTTCAGCCAGTGCCCCAACCTTTTAATCCTGCTAGGATTGGAGGGGTGGGTCATCTGGAGCTCAGTCTCAGGCCCACAGTACCGGGAACAAGTATCCAGCTTGTCCCAAGTATGGTAGGAACCACCCGGGAGAGTGCCTTCAGGGTCGAGAGGGTTGTTTTGGTTGTGGACAGCTCGGACATCGGCTCAGGGAGTGCCCATCAGCCAGGCGAGGGAGACCACAATCCACCACATCATCAGCTCCAACAGGTCGACCATCCCAGCAGGCTAACACATCAGGTACGAAGGACGGTCAGCGTCAAAATTATTTTTATGCTTTGTCTTCTCATCAGGATCAGGAGAGCTCTCCTAACGTAGTCACGGGTATGTTACGTCTCTTTCATCTAGATGTGTATCCCCTTTTAGATCCAGGAGCCACTTTTTCATTCATGACTCCCTGTATAGCAGTCCAGTTCAACCTCAGTCCAGAGGTCCTCTCAGAACCATTTTCAGTCTCCACCATAGTTGGCGAGTTAGTTAGAGCCAGCCTGGTGTATAGAAACTGTCCAGTATCAGTCCTGAATAAAGTTACTCCAGTTGATCTTGTAGAGTTAGACATGGTCGACTTTGACCTTATTCTCTGCATGGATTGGTTACACTCCTTCTATGCCTCAGTTGATTGCAGAACTAGAGTTGTCAAGTTCTAGTTTCCAAATGAACCAGTGTTAGAATGGACGGGCAGTAGTTCAGCATCTAAGGGTAGTCTTATTTCCTACCTAAGGCCCAGAAACTTATCTCCAAGGGTGTATTTATCATCTAGTTCTGGTCAAGGATTCCAACTCTAAGACCCCAACTATCCAGTCAGTTCTAGTGGTCAGCGAGTTCCCAGATGTATTTCCTAAGGATCTTCCCAGAGTTCCCCCTGAATGGGAAATAGACTTCGGAATAGACCTCCTCCCAGATACTCAGCCCATCTCCATCCCTCCTTACGGAATGGCTCCAGCTAAGCTTACGGATTTAAAGGAGCAGTTAAAGGATCTTCTTGATAAGGGTTTTATCAGACCCAACATCTCTCCCTGGGGTGCTCTAGTGCTATTCGTGCGTAAGAAAGACAGTACCCTCAGAATGTGCATAGATTACCGTCAGTTGAACAAGGCCACAGTTAAGAACAAGTACCCTCTACCCTGAATTAACGATCTGTTCGACCAACTTTAGGGAGCCAGTTGTTTCTCCAAGATCGATCTTATGTCAGGATACCATCAGCTAAGGGTTAGGGAGTGTGAAATACCGAAAATAATATTCAGAACTCGGTATGGTCACTACGAGTTTGTGGTGATGTCCTTCGGGTTAACAAACGCCCTAGCAACCTTCATGGATTTAATGAACAGAGTCTTCAAGAAGTATCTGGATATGTTCGTCATTGTATTTATTGACGACATTCTAGTATACTCAAGAAATGAGGAAGAGAATGTCAATCACCTAAGATTAGCATTACAAACACTCAGGGATCGCCAACTATTTGCCAAGTTCAGCAAGTGCGAATTTTGGTTAAAGTCCGTAACTTTCTTAGGTCATGTGGTCTCGGGTGAGGGAATACAAGTACACCCTCATACGATAGCAGCAGTGAAGGATTGGCCCAAACCTACCTCTCCTACTAAAATCAGGAGTTTTCTGGTCTTAGAGGGTTATTACGATGGTTCGTGGAAGGCTTCTCCTCCATAACATCTCCTCTGACTAAGTTAACTCAGAAGAAGGTGAAATTTTAGTGGTCAGACGAGTGTGAGAAGAGTTTCTAGGAGTTGAAGACTCAACTCACTACTGCTCCAGTTCTTACCTTGCCAGAAGGAACAGATGGATTAGTTGTTTATTATGATGCTTCCAGGGTTGGACTCGGCTGCGTTCTGATGCAGTGGGGCAAAGTGATAGCCTACGCCTCCAGACATCTCAAAGTTCATGAGAAGAGATGACTTGGATTTGGAAACGGTGGTGTTTGCGTTAAAAATATGGAGGCACTACTTATATGGAACTCACATAGATGTATTCACAGACCATAAGAGTCTCCAGTACATGTTGAGTCAGAAGGATTTAAATCTGCATCAAAGAAGGTGGTTGGAGTTGCTAAAAGACTATGACATGAGTGTAGTGTATCACCCGGGCAAAGCCAATGTGGTGGATGACGCCCTTAGAAGACGGTATATGGGGAGTGTGACTCATATTGAGGAAGACAAAAAGGAGTTAGCAAAGGATATTCACAGACTAGCCCGGTTAGGGGTGTAGCTGGTGGATTCAGCCGAAGGCGGGGTGGTAGAGCATAGTGGGTTGGATTCATCCTTAGTAGTTGAAGCTAATTCCAGACAAGATGAAGATCCAATCCTACTTAAACTTAAAGAAGCAGTTCTCATAAAGGAGGTTGAGGCTTTCTCCAAAGGGGGAGATGGTGTGCTCCATTACCAGGGAAGATTGTGTGTGCTGGATGTTGGTGAGTTGAGACAGCAGATACAGGCTGAGGCACACAACTCGAGATACTCTATTCACCCCGGTGCTACCAAAATCTACCGCAATTCACGGGATATTTACTGGTGGAACGATATGAAAAGAGACATTGTTGAATTCGTAGACAAGTTCCCAGACTGCCAACAAGTCAAGGTGAGCACCAAAGGCCAGGAGGCATGACCCAAGATATTAGTATACCCACGTGGAAGTGAGAAAAAGTGAATATGGATTTCATTACGGGTCTACCTCGGACTTGCCGACAGCATGACGCAATCTGGGCGGTAGTAGATTGAAGGACTAAGTCAGCACACTTCCGCCCAGTTAAAACCACAGACTTAGCTGAGGACTATGCCAAACTTTACATCCAAGAGTTAGTCAGACTCCATGGGGTGCCCTTAGCTATCATTTCAAATAGGGGAACGCAGTTCACCTCACACTTCTGAAAGTCCTTTCAAAAGGGACTAGGCACTCAGGTCAAACTCAGCACCGCTTTTCACCCGCAAACCGATGGGCAAGTGGAGCGGACCATTCAGACCCTAGAATATATGCTAAGAGCGTGCGCGATCGATTTTAAGGGTAATTGGGATGACCACTTGCCTCTTATCGAATTTGAGTACAACAACAGCTACCATTCTAGATCCAGATGGCCCCATTTGAAGCACTGTATGGTAGAAGATGTAGGTCTCCTATAGGGTGGTTTAAAGTTGGTGAAGCTACATTAATAGGGCTAGACTCGGTCACGAGGCAATGTAGAAAGTTCAACTCATCCGAGATAGGTTGAAAACAACTCAGAGTCATCAGAAATCTTATGCCGATGTGCGGAGAATAGAGTTGGAGTTTGCAGTTGATGACTGGATTTACCTAAAATTTTCTCCCATGAAAGGGGTGATGAGGTTTGGCAAGAAGGGGAAGATCAGTCCGAGATATGTGGGACCCTATAGAATTTTGAGTCGTAAATCGGCAATGTAGCCTATGAGCTAGAATTACTGTCAGAACTAGCAGTTGTACACCCAGTTCTCCATGTGTCAATTTTGAAGAAGTGCATCGAAGATCCAACCTTAGTTGTGCCATTGGACAGTGTAGGAATAAAAGATAGTTTCTCATATGAGGAAGTACCAGTCCAGATCCTTGACCGTTAGGTTCGTAAGCTAAGGAACCAGGAGATAGCTTCAGTCAAGGTTTTATAGAGGAATCAGCAGCTTGAAGGAGCTACCTGGGAGGCCGAAGCAGATATGGTGGCCAAATACCTGCATTTGTTCTCTATTTACTCAAGCATAGCTTGAGATATTAGTTTTGACCCTAGAACTCAATTTAGTTTTCATGACGCAGTTCAGATGTTCAAGTCTCTTTTACATTTTTGAATGTATGTATGAAAAGTAATTTCATATCAGTTATGTATTTTGAAACGTAGGTAGTCATTCCGGCAGCTTTGGAGTTAAATGAGTAGTATTTGGAAATTTTGATTGCTATTTTCTGTTTCCAGTGTGTTTTCTAACATTCGAGGATGAATGTTTACAAGGGGGAGATATTGTAATGCCCCGAAAACTCAAAATCTAATTCCGGGACTTAAATATGGAAATCTGAAAAAGCTGCAGAAAAGTTGTAGGACGACCCACCTAACAAGTCATTAAGTGACCTCATGACTCGTTAGGTGAGCAGTGAGAAGGAGGTTTGAGGTTTTTAAGAAGGGAGGCAGTGTACCCAATGAGGGACTTCACGAGTCGTGGTCACTGACCACGACCCGTCGAGTCACTTGTGGTAAGGTCTGGGTTGAGGAGATTATCAGTGGAGTAGTGTACTTGACGGGTGGGGGAAATGAGTCGTGGTCCCTGGTAACAACTCGTTATGTCCCCCGTTACCAGCTCTAGTGAGTTTTATCTAGTGCACCTAACGAGTGTCACAACGAGTCTTCGTCAGTGGTAATGACTCATTAGGTGACCCGTTACCAAGCTTAGCACTTAATCTTCAGCAGTGGGACAATGTGGTCCACGACTGGTAAAGTGACCACGACTCGTTAGGTCCCTTGTAGTGACCTACTGAGGAGCCTAGGAAGTGTACCTCATGGGAGTGACCACGAGTCGTGGTCAGCCACCACAACCCGTTAGGGTCACCTGACAGTTTTTCCCAGTGAATTTCTTAGGGCTATCTAGTAATTTCCTATACTCTCAAGCGACTACGTCATTTGAATAATAATTTTAGATCTTTTAGTGGGGAAAACGGTTCATTCCTCATTCCCACTCTCAATTTTTAGAAAATCACCATAAGCTCTCCTCTCAAGAACCCTTCTAGCAAGACTAGGGCTTCTCATCTATTGTAGCAGTTCAACCTCCTTCTCCGGGAGATTTTAGTCAGGTATGTGGGAATTCAACAAGGAAATTGTTCTTCCTTTATGTCCCCCAAAATCCTCCATAATTTCTCTATTCAGTTTATAGCCCTGAGGTTTTCGATTACGAATAAATTTCTGTTATTTTTCGTGAATTTTTCCTGGAATAATATCCATATTGATTGTACATATTATATTTATTAGTTCCTAACTAAATTGTTGATATTCTTGCCAAAGTGAACCTAAGCTCTAAATTTTCGAGTAATAATCATTGTGTATTAAATTTTGTCTAGCGAATAAAGTATGTTTTGGGATGAATTTCCTTGTAATTTTATTATATAGAGGATGAGCAAATATTCCATTGAAAAGAATGATTTTAGCTCTGCTAAATGAGATTTCTTTAACTCTTGAGATTTTTCCATAATATAAAATTCCCGTGTTATTGGGATGATTTGAGTTCTCTATTACCTATTTAGTAACTCAGTCCAGTTAGAATGTAGAATCTCTTCAGAACTATACAAAAATTTTCAACTGATCAGTTTGACTCCAGTCTTTTCCTGAGGTGTCAATGGTGCCTCCCAGTTAACAGAATTAGACTCAAAATCTAGTTTTTGGTCTATTAGGCGGTCATGACATTTTAGATATATAGCTCTTACCAGCCCCAGGACCCCAGTTCATTTTACAGTTTGTTCTTAGACGGTTACGATGCTTCCAGATAATCATCTCTGACTAGTCTAGAACCCAATTTCAGAATCTGGTCCGATAAGACTCTCAGGGTACTTTCAGTTATATGTCCCTTTCTAGTCTTGGACCCCAGTTTTGAGCTATCAGCTTAGCAGTTCAGTATAGATTTCCAGTGGGAGTAGGACTTAGCACCGAGTGGGCCGAGGTTCTAATGCACCCAGGTTCCCAGAACTGCGTTGCCAGTGTAGGTTACAGTATTACTTGGCCTGATTGTCCCAAAACTTTTGTGATCACCCATTTCATGCCTTTATACCCTGGAAAGGTATATTGGGTCCTACCGATGGGGTGTATACATCGAACTCCAAATCTAGATCACGTGGTTATATGTCAGTTATAGACTCTCCCACTAGTCAGTCCTGTCCAGTTTCAGAATAAATAGCTCAGTTCAGTAGAGTATCTCAGACTCGGTTTTTTAGACTTAGGGCATGACCTTGACCATCAGACAGGGTCATCTTGACCATTTCATATTACATCAGTAGTTCAGTTCAGCTTACCTGTTAGTCATTGCATGTCATTTCCGTTCAGACTTTATATTCAGTTATGTTTCTCCCACTTACTCAATACATTCAAAGTACTGACGCATACTTTTATGCTGTATCATTTCATGATACAGTTGCAGGTTCCTAGACTCAACATCGTTAGCCGTTGCGATCCAGATCCTCCCTTGCCACAGTTGAAGTGTGAGTCCTCATCATTCAAGGGCCTTATTCCATTTCCTTTCAGTTGATTTATTATTTTTGGTTAGATTTAGAGTTAGCTGGGGGCTTTTCCCAGCAACTCATCAGTTAGTAGGCTTTCAGACACAGTTAATTTCAGACTTCAAATGTTTTAAATTTTAATGTTTTCTTTCAGTTTATTTTCTCAAATGCTCTTATGTTGTTATTTCAAAGCTTCCTCTATATATATTTATTGTTTTACTCAGAATACTAGTGTATGAT
>JACEIK010015676.1:0-17982 GCA_018107945.1 Datura stramonium | reverse complement strand
TCAAGAATTTCTACGATAATCAAGGAAGGCATAACCAATTCGCATTCATTACTCAAGTTGACTTAGGAAGAACATGCTACACACATATATACTCAGCCCATATTTCCACCATTTCATCATTCTTATATGTGAATACACAAATTAATCGAACAATAAGAAAGACCCATTCATTACTCTAGCCAATTTACGATCATCATGTTACCCTCAGCATTCCCAACATACAATCCACATCCCAAACAACCCATCACATCAACATTTGAAATGAATTCTATCAGTGCAGTAAATATTAGCATTTAAGAAAAGGATAAGGAAGAAATTATCCATTAATCAAAACCCTAGATCATGATATTCTAAATCATTAAAATCAGGTTCTTATTGAAAACATTTTGGGGCACAAGGATGAAAAGATATCCTTGTTGAAGTCCCACATACCTGGTAGACGAAAACACTGCTTGATTATCTTTCTTGAAGCTTGAAGAACACCTTGGAAATTTCCTAAAATCTTTGGAGAAGAGAGGAGGAAGAAGGAGATTGAGAGAATGAGGGTTTAGGCTTAGGAAATCCCTTAAAAACATCCCCAACCAATCCCAAAATGATATCACTTTAAATCTGGGAGCATGGAATTTTACCAACCTGCCCCTGAGAAAATCTAAAAAATTGCCCGAACTGATGTCACGACTCACCTGATGGGTCGTTTCCACACTCGACAACTCATTAGGTGCGTTCATCAAGTGTACTGAAATTCTCAACCTCCAGGCCACGACCAATGTGACGACTCGTCACTAGACCCAACGACTCGTCATGTCCTTCCGTCAAGTTCACTGGAAATTTCTTTAGAACCCAAGCTTCTCCCTACTAACGACTGACTAGATGAGTCTTTGCCACTCCTAATGACTCTTCAGGTCATCCGTCGCCACTGCCTCCTGGCCTCCAGCCCACGGCTACACACGACGACTCGTGGTATCCCACCAAGAGTCGTTAAGTCTCCCATCCTGAGATATTTTTGCCAGTTTTTCTGCACTTTTCCAATTATACTTCCCGAGTTTATTCTTAGTCCCTTCCGGAGTATTACAATATCTCCCCCTTGGGAACATTCATCCTCGAATGTTGGTTGAACATACTGAAAAGATAGAGATAAAGCCAATACCCAGATATCAATCAATCACAGCTAAACATCAACGGAACATCTGACTCCGGACCAACCTCTCACATCAAACCTGGAAATTCACATCTAACATGCACACCATGACTCAAGGAAGACCGAATAACATGATACCTACATAGTATTTAACAAACACTAAAAGAAAGTTCTTTCCCCTTTTTATCTGGCACAAAACTGACACAAACTAGACCTTCGTTCTTGAATCGCCTTCCGATACTAAGCCAGAATTCACAATATCTAATCTAACTGAGAGCAAGGAAGTTATGAGCATGATTTATCTCGACATCTAAAACTGAGCACATACATGAGATAATCTGAATCTACCGAGTCAACAAACAACTTCTAAAGACTGAATTCCATCCAAACACATAAGAAAACATGGATCAACACACATAACTGATTCATTACATGAAAATAAGCAATAAGGACATCATAGAGCATAACTAGCTTTACTGATTGAAACGGTTACCTCTAACCTCGTAAATCTACACATAGGTATAAACATAACTCTAACCGAGGTACCAGGAAGGTTATCACAACTTAGTAGAGATCGACATACAACAACTGCTAAGGCTGAAATCCCTTTATGAACACTATCAAGGCCTAACTTACTTCACATACTTACTACCTCCCCCTTAGCTTAAATCCATCATTCTAAGGCTCCCGAATCCTTCTTCAAGTCAGGCTAAGATACTAACCCTTAACTTCTCTTTCACTTCTAACCTTCACCACAAGCCCTATACTACAACTATTTCAATCACACACCAACAATCTTTTCCCCCATTCACAACTAAACTTCTCATTCAACATAGAGGTTGGCATCACGTAAAGAATAACACAAGATTCACAACATACCTGTGGCCACTACTGGCGCCTTGCCCTTATCCTGATGGGCTACTACTATATAAGAGCGGTTTTGACATTGTCCGCCTCCTGAGTCATAGGATGCCCCCTGCTGAAACGAGCGGGCTATCAGAGCTGCTGAAGAGGTGGCCGAAAATCTACCCTTGCCTCGCTTAGCCGTTGCGCAATCCCGATGCTTATGGACCATCTTGTCGCACCAAAAACAAACATTTGAGCCGGCCATACATATTCCTAAAATGGTGCTTTCCGCAGCTCATACACAATGGGTATGTAATCTCCTTGACTCTGGGCTGATACAAAGCACTGGCTGCCGAAGGTACTGGGGCTGATGATTTCAGCTAGTAGTGTGAGAGATATCTAGTACTCGACCTCTGCTGGGAGAAATCTAGGTCTCCAATCCTAGCCCACTTGGCCTCTCTCCCCTTTTCTTTCACCTACTCTGCTTCCATTTGTTGAGCAAATATAACCAAGCGTGGGAAGTCTATGTCCATGTGCAACATGGCAGTCCTGCATTCCTTGACCAAGGAGTTTGACACTCCATTCACAAACCAGCTTACTCGGGCCCGCTAGTCAGCTACCATCTCCGGTGCATACTTAGATAACCGAGTGAAATCCAATGCATACTCCTGAACAATCATGTCATTTTGCTTCAAGTTAATGAACTCTGCCGCATTTTCCTCCCTCAACTCCCAAGGGAAAAATCTATCCAAGAATGCGGCCATAAATTCATCCCAACCTATGGGACCTGCTCCAACTCCCCGATTGTCTCTCCACTGACAGTACCAGATGTAAGCAACTCCTTTTAACTGGTAGGAGGCTAAGTTTACACTCTCGTTCCCTGTCACTCCCATAATGTGAGTAATCTTTTGAATCTCCTCCAAAAATTCATATGGGTCCTCATCCACCTTTGACCCCAAGAATTCGGGTGGGTCCATACGAAGAAAATCCCTTATCCTTGCCGCTGCCGTATTTCCATTCTAAGGGGCACGAGCCACCGTTTGCTGGTTAATCTGAGAGGTCAGGGCCACGCCAATATTTGAAAGGCTGCCCAAAACTCAGTGTGTGTAACATGATCATCTATTGGGCCTTCCTGGGCTAGTGGTACTTGCTGACGGCCGTTCCGCGTCCTCTACTATTTGCTCACCGGGCCGGCATTATCTGCGAGCGCATAAAGAACGAGTCAGGGGAAGAAATACTTAGAGTTTCATACTCTGCGCACGATGAAAATCATGAAGAGAAGGGAACATTCCTAAAACGTCTCATAGCCTCTCTGTGGCGCGCTTCACACCCATGAAGAAGACTCTACATAACGCGGCTTTCAAACACCCTAGGACACTCTGAACCTATTGCTCTGATACCAAGTTTGTCACGACCCGAGAGTACACCCGGATCGTAGACACGGGACAAGGAACCCTGAGAAGCTCCAAGTCAACCCGTGGCATAATCAATGCATACACTTAACATACGAATCAACAAACATCATGCACAAGCGGAAGAACTGACTAGAAATTGATATAAATCAAAATGACGACTTAATAACATTTAAATACAATGCTGATCTTATCTTACAAGTCTGAAGGCCTTCTACTAAAACTGATGAGTTGCGGGGACAAGCCCCCAGCTAACTCCAAAATACAGAAAATTGAAACAAAATAAAACAAGAATGCTAATCACGTCCTCGGAGGATGAGGACTCGACACTGACAACTGGGAGAATGGGGTAGCATATCTAACCACGCGACGGAGCTTGGATACCTGAATCTATATCATAAAATGATATAACACAAGAGGCGTGCGGTTAGTACTTGGAATGTACTGAGTATGCAGGAAGCATAAGTAAACTAACTCATAATATTAGCAAGGAGGAAGTAACATAAAACATGTTAATAACAATGTAATAGAAGTGAAGTACAACAATCTTACACGACGTTCACAAATTCAATTAACATAACCACATTATATAGNACTGTAGCAACCACTGATGTGCAAAAAGTAATAATCGGGGATAATACAAAGTATGATGTCGTGACTGATATCAAGAGGGTCCCTGACGTCTAAGGGGGAGTCCCTGACGGTCGAAAAGAGTGTTCCTGACTATCAAAGGGAAAAATTCTCAACTAAAGAGAATCCCTGACTGTCATAGGGAGAATGAAAGCTTTGATATAAAGAGTCACTAACTAAAAAAAGATCCCAAATAACGCGGGAAAAATAAAATGCTCAACTGACTAGGGATGTGAGTCCCGTCTGATTACATGAAGACATTCTCCCCTAACGTCTCGGTAAGACATACTCCACTAACGTCTAGGTAAGACATTCTCCACTATCGTCTGTGTAAGACATTCTTCATTATCGTCTAGGTAAGACATTCTCCACTAACGTCTCGGTAAGACATACTCCACTAACATCTAGGTAAGACATTCTCCACTATCGTCTATGTAAGACATTCTCCCTACTAATGACTGACTAGATGAGTCTTTGCCACTCCTAATGACTCTTCAGGTCATCCTTCGCCACTGCCTCTTGACCTCCACCCCACGGATGCACACGACGACTCGTGGTATCCTACCACGAGTCGTTAAGTCTCCCGTCCTGAGATATTTTTGCCAGTTTTTCTGCACTTTTCCAATTATACTTTCCGAGTCTATTCTTAGTCTCTTCTGGGGTATTACATTTATTGAGGGTATTTCTGTACTTCCTATGTTCTTAACTCCTAAACTAAGTCATTTTGATATCCTAAAATTGTGTATTAGAGGGTTTTATTCATTCCTAACCCTCACTCTACTCCTAACTCAATTTTAAGATCAAAGTCTTCTCAAGCCTCAAGCATCAAAGTCCTCCTTCTTCTCCAATTCTCTTGGGCATCAAAACCTAACAAGAATTCCATCAAGCCCAGGTATGTAGGGTCATGAATATGGGATTTCATCTACCCTCATTCCCAATTTTAAAATAATTCGTTGAGTTCAAGTCTCCAAGCATGATTTTATGAATCTCTAGGGTTAGATCTAATTTTGATGAAAACACTCATGATATTGTATGAATCAATTCTCTTATGCTTCAATACATGATTTATGATTTAGATTACATTTTTCCTACTAAAATCTCTCATTAATCCATGTTTTAAAGTTATGAAGGTTTTATCCAATTATGCATGATTTTCATGAAATTCAAGTCTATGTATCATAGCCGGACTTCGACGCTATTTTCATGGCTAGTTCACGTATGCTAAGATATTACAAATTTCATGATTTAAACTAGCCCATATAAACCAATGTTTGATGATTATGATATGAATACTATATATGTTTTTGGGGAGTAGTATTTAGCACTGAGTAGACCAAAATTTCAATGCATCTAGGTCACAAAACTACGTGCCACTAGCCATGATGGGGTCATCCTTGAGAGCGTCTCCAATGTCTGAATGGTCTATCTATGAATGATATCACGCCTTTATGGTTTATACCCTTTGCAAGGTATGGACACACCTCCCAGCTAGGGTTACAAGCTGGGATTTATTTATGTTCACATGGGGTATGTCGGTTATAAGAATCTCCCATTGTTCCATGATATCTATATCAATTATATTCATGACTTATGATTTTATGACTTATCATATTTTGATTTAGAAATATGCTTTATAAGTTTTTATTATGAAATGAGTCATATTCAGCTTTATGTTATAGTTTTGAAAGCCTTGAGTCATTATGATCAGTTCATGATGAGAATCTTGTACTTTATACTATCTTACTCTCATGATCTCTTTGTACTATTTTACTATCATGTTTTACTTACCTTATATACTCAGTAAATTCAAAGTATTGATCGCATACTCTATGCTATATCATCTTATGATATAGGTTTGGGATTAGTCTCAGCCTTAACGTTAGCTCCGCTCCCGCTTCAGTCCAGTTTAGTCCCAGTTTGGGTGAATCCTCATCTTCTGAGGATACTTGATAATTTGATGTTTCATTATCATGTCATTCATTTTCAGACTTAGTCGAGCTAGTTGGGGATGTTTTCCTATCAACTCATCTTATGACTAGAGCTTTTCAGACAACTATGTACTAGATGACTCAGCATTGTTGACTTGTTGTCTCCGTTCATGCTTTATGATACTTAGACTTGCTCTTATATTATGTTCATGATTTTTTTTCGTTTAGTTTATTCTTAAGATTATGTTATGTGTGTGCCATGGGTTATCTTGGAGCCATTCGTGGTTCTAGGTCCCGTGTCGCTGTTCAGGGTCCATGCTTAGGTCGTAACAAACTTGGTATCAGAGTATTAGGTTTAGGTGTGTCCTAGGGGTTTGAAAGTCATGTTAAGTAGAGTCTTTTTCATGAGTGTGAAGCGGGCCACGCTTATGAGGAAGACGCTACTAGATGTTTTATGAAACTTCCCTTCTTTCATGATCTATGTCATACGAAGAAGTTCAACTCTCTCTATTACTCTAAATCGTGCTCTACGCGTTTGCAGAAATATACCTCCTCGCCAAATCAACAAAAGAAGGAATGGGAGCAACAATGGACATGGAAATGGCAATGGAGATGGGCATCATCCATCCCTACCAGCTCCAGCTTATCCTTTGCATGAGCAGGTGACTCATGCTGAGTTCAAGACTGCTTTCTAGATGTTGGCACAGGCTATGACTACCCAGGTCAACCAGTAGGCTATGGCTCATGTGAACATGAATGGGAATACTATGGTGGCTATAGTGTGAAACTTTACTAGGAGGACCCCACTAGAGTTTCATGGTTCAAAGGTGGATGAGGATCTATAGGATTTCATTGAGGAGATTCAGAAGATTACCCAGATTATGGGAGTTTTGATGGACAAGAGTGCAAATTTGGCGTCCTATCAGTTGAAGGAGGTAGCTCATATTTGGTTTCGTCAAGGGAAAGAGGGTCGTGGAGCAGGAGTAGTCCCTATGGGCTGGGATGAGTTTGTTATGACTTTCTTGGATAAGTTCTTTCCCCGAGAGTTGAGGGAAGCCAAGGCAGCAAAGTTCTTCAATTTAAAGTAGAATGACATGACTGTTCAGGAGTATGCCCTAAAGTTCACCCAGCTGTCCAAGTATGCTCCGGAGATGGTTGCGGAGCCAAGGGCTTGCATGAGCAAGTTCGTGAATGGGGTCTCAGATTTGCTGGTCAAGGAGTGCAAGACCACTATGCTTATCAACGACATGGATATCTCTCAATTGATAATTTATGGTCAGCAGATAGAGAAGGAGCAGATGAAGGAGAGAGAGAGATAAAGAAAGGCCAAGAGGACCAGGATAGGGAGCTTTGGGTACTCTCAGTAGAGGTTAGGTGGTGTTCATCACCCACAAGCCCATCAGAGGTCATCAGCCCCATCTCCATCATCAGCCAGTGTCCCATCTAGACCCCTAGGCAATCGGAGGGGCATAGCATTAAGCCCTATGGGTCAGGGGAGCATGTCAGGGGAACACACATTTTCAGCTTGTTGGAGCTTTAGTAGGAACCACCCGGGAGAGTGTTTGATCGATAGGGATGCTGCTTCGAGTGTGGTAAGCCCCGACATAGACTCAAAGATTATCCTTCAGCAAGATAGGGTGACGGTAGAGGTCGTGCCCCAGCCACCACTTTAGCATCTTGCCCACCTCAGTAGGGCGAATCTTCTAGTGCAGGTGGCGGATAATGCCAGAACAGATTCTTTGTAGTATCGTCCTATCAGGAGCAGGAGAGCTCACCTGATGTGGCACTTGTAATACTGCAAAAGCCCCTAATATTAAATCAGAGGCATGAAATGGAGAAAACAGATAAAATTGCACCAGATCACAAAATGATTCATCAGGTGAGGCATCAAGTCACCTAACAAATCGTTAGGTAGGAAAAGTTGGAAAATTTGTGTTTAGAGAGTCTTGATGACTTGTTAAGTGATCCGTTAACTGTCATGACAAATCATTAAGTGGAGGTGTTGAGAAAAGTTCAAAAAATTGAAAATCTATCTAGTGGTCACGAATGGAACTTGATGACTCTTCATGTGTCATAATGGGTCATTATGTGACTCATTAAGTCTGCCGGGATGATTTTTAAATTCAGATCATTAAGGGTATTTTGTGCTTCCTATGTACTTAGCTCCTAAACTAAGTCATTTTATGCTCCTAAAAGGGTATATTCAAGGGTTTTATTTAGTCCTAACCCTCATTCTACTCCTAACACTTTTAAGTGAAGATCAAATCCTCTCAAGGTAAGGCTAGGATTCTTCATCATATTTTTCTCAATTTCCCTGGATCTCCAAATCAAGTTAAAGATTCTTCAAGCTCAAGTATGTAGGGTCATGCATGGGGGAATTCTTCCACCTTCATGCATAATTTCACCTCTATCTAATGAGTTCAAGTCTCAAAGCATGACCTTATGAAATTCTAGGGTTAGAACCAATTCTCATGAAATCTCTATGATCTTTTATAAATTCAAGTCTCTTATGATTCAATCTATGATTTATGATTATGAAAGTATGTTTTCTACTAGAATCTCTCGTGAATATATGATTTTCAAGTTATGATGATTTTACCCAATTATGTATGATTTCATAAATTTCAAGCTTATGAACCTATGATTTCAAGTTATAACGATTTATTTAAGTATGCATGAATTTCATGAATCTCAAGCTTATGTATCATGGCCGACTCAGCAACATTACTTTCATGACTAGTTCACGTATGACAAGTATGACTATGATTTTCATGATTTTCTAACTAGCCCATGCAAAACCAAGTATGTTTCATGATTATGACTATGAGCAATATGCATGTTTTGGGAGTAGTATCCATCACCGAGTAGGCCGGGTTCAGCACATCCAGGTCATATACATTCATGTTTGGAGCATCGCCAAAGAGTGTTTCCCCCAGCCGGACTTGGCTTACGAGTGATAACACGCCTTTATCATTCTTTGCCCTGGCAAAGCTTAGGGCGGCTCTGCCCACTTCAGTAAGATAGTTGGGGCATCATGTGCTCATTCATGATAGTGTCAGTTATGATGAAGTCTCTCACTGTTTCTCATGTTTTATGTTATTCATGTACAGGATTTATGATATCATGTTTTATAGTATGATTGACCCATTGAATTGGGATATATTTATTTAATTATTTATTCTTGGTAAGGNGTTTTATGTTATTCATGTACAGGATTTATGATATCATGTTTTATAGTATGATTGACCCATTGATCGAATTATGAGCTTTTACTTATGTTTTCAACCATGTTAAGCCAAATTCTTTACTTTCAAAATCTTGGGTCATCATGCTTCAACTTATGATGAATAACTCATGTTTATGACTACCCCATGATTATGATTTTAGCATGTTATCCTTACTCTCATGTATTAGCTTGCGCTATACTCATAATTTCAGACTATCACTTTACTATCATGTTTTACTTACCTTACATACTCAATATATTCAAAGTACTGACCGCATACTTTTATGCTATATCATCGCATGATATAGGTTCGGGTGATTAGTCTCAGCCCTGACGTTAGCTCGCTCCTGTTTCAGACTAGTTCAGTTTCAATTTTGGTGAATCCTCATGATCCGAGGATGAAAATTTTGATATGCGTGCTTGCATTAATGTTTTTCAATTTATAGATATTGGTAGAGATAGTTGGGGGTGTTGTCCTTTCAACTCATCTACGACTAGATGTTTTTCAGATAACTATGTATTAGATAATTTAGTAATGTTGACTTATGTCTCTGTTTATGCTTTATGATAATCAGCCTTCCTCTTATGTTATGTCCATGATTTGTTTTCTTCTTAGTTTATGTTCAAGAATATGCTATGTATGTGCATGAGTTATCTTTGAGCCATTTGTGGTTCTAGGTCTCGTATCGCAGTCTGGGGTCCATGCTTGAGTCACAACAAACTTGGTATCAGAGCCAAGGTTTAGGTGAGTCCTAGGGTGTTTAAAAGATTCGTTAAGTAGAGTCTTTTTTATAGGTGTGAAGTGGGCCACACTTATGAGGAAGAGGCTACTAGACATTTTAGGGAACTTTCATTCTTTCATGATCTATGTCGTGCAATGAAGTTCAACTCTCTATATTCCTCTAACTCATGTTGTATGCGTTTATAGAAATATGCCTCCTCGCCGAGTCAATGGAAGAAGAAATGGAAACAACAATGGCCATGAGAATGGCAATGGAGATGGACATCAGCCAGCCCTACCAGCTCCAGCTGATCCTTTGCATGAGTAGGATACTCATGCTGGGTTTAGGGATTCTTTTCAAATTCTAGCACAAGATATGATAGCCCAGGTCAACTAATAGGCCGTGGCTCATGTGCACATGAATGGGAATGCTACAACGGCTAAGGTGCGAGACCTCACCAGGATGAGCCCGCCAGAATTTCACTGTTCTAAGGTTGACGAGGATCCACAGGAGTTCATTAAGGAGATCCAGAAGATTACCCAAATTATGTGTGTTTCAGGAGAGGAGAGTGCAGACTTAGCCTCCTATCAGCTGAACGGGTAGCTCATATTTGGTTCTGAGAGTGGAAGGAGGGTCCTGGAGTAGGTTCTATCCCTATTGGTTGGGATGAGTTTGTTATGGTTTTCTTGGATAGGTTCTTTCCTCGAGAGTTGAGGGAAGCAAAGACAACAAAGTTCATCAATTTGAAGCATAATGACATGACTGTTTAGGAGTATTCCTTGAAGTTCACCCAGCTGTCCAAGTATGCTCTGGAGATGGTTGCGAAGCCAAGGTCTCGCATGAGAAAGTTCATGAATGGGGCTGCAGATTTATTGGTCAAGGTGTGCAAGACCGCTATGTTGATTAGTGACATGGATATCTCTCGATTGATGATTTATGCTCAGCAGATAGAGAAGGAGCAGATGAAGGAGAGAGAGAGATAAAGAAAGGCCAAGAGGACCAGGACAGGGAGATTTGGGTACTCTCAGTAGAGGATTGGTGGTGGACATCGCCCACAGTCCCACCAGAGGTCATCAGACCTAGCTCCATCATCTGCCAATGTGCCCTCTAGGCCCAGAGGTGATTAAAAAGGTATGGCGTCAGGTTCTAGGGGTCAGAGGAGCATGTCAGGAGAGCACACTTTCCCATCTTGCAGGAAGTGTGGTAAGCACCACCCAGGAGAGTGCTTGATTGGCTCAAATGCTTTCTATGGGTGTGGGAAGCCCGAATACAGACTTAGGGATTGCCTTTCAGCTAGACAGGGTGACGGTAGAGGCTGTGTCCTAGCCACCACTTTAGCAACTCCAGCATCTCACCCACCTCATTAGGGCACATCTTCTAGTGTAGGTGGAGGGCAGTGCTAGAACATATCTTATGCACTATCGTCTTACCAGGAGTAAAAGAGCTCACCAGATGTGATCATTGGTATGTTGCGTGTCTTCCATCCTGATGTTTATGCATCGCTAGATCCAAGAGCTACATTATCCTTTATGAATTCTTATTTTGCTATCAGTTTGGTGTTAGTCCTGAAATCCTATCAGAACCCTTCTTAGTCTTTACTTCGGTCGATTGAGTCAGTTATAGCTCGACGGGTGTATATAAATTTCCCTGTCATAGTTCTTCAAAAAGTCACATCAGCCGACTTAGTGGAGTTAGATATGACTGATTTTGATGTTATCTTCAATATGGATTGGTTGTATGCTTGCTATGCTTCAGTTAATTTTAGAAACTGATCAGTAGAGTTTTGATTCTCGAGTGAACCAGTCCTAGAGTGGAAGGGTAGTTCAGTGGTGCATGTAGGTCATTTTTTCTCCTACCTTAAGGCCAGAAAGATGATCTCCAAGGGTTGTGTATACCATCTAGTTCGAGTTAAGGATTCTAAGTTTGAAATCCTGACTATCCAGTCAGTTTCTGTTGTTTGTGAGTATCCAAAGGTATTTTTAGATGATCTACCAGGAGTCTCTCCTAAGCGGGAGATGGACTTTGGTATTGACCTTCTCTATGATACGTATCCCATATCCATTTCTCCTTATAAAATGGCTCCAACTAAGCTAAAAGAGTTGAAGGAACAATTGAAAGATCTCCTAGATAAGGGTTTCATCAAATCTAGTAAATCCTCGTGGGGTGCTATAATTCTCTTTGTGCAGAAGAAGGATGGTTCTCTTAGGATGTGCATTAATTATCGGCAGTTGAACAAGGTCACAATCAAGAATAAGTATATGTTCCCTAAGATTGATGACTTGTTTGACTAGCTTCTAGGTGTCAAGTGTTTTTCAAAGATAGACCTCAGATCTGGCTATCACCAGCTCAGGGTTAGGGAAAGTGACATTCCAAAGACAGCTTTCAGGATTCGGTATAATCACTATGAGTTTGTAGTTATGTCTTTTGGACTAACAAAAGCTTCTGCAGCTTTCATGGATTTGATAAATAGGGTGTTTAAGAAGTATCTAGATATGTTTATCATTGTCTTCATGGATGATATCCTCATATATTCTCAGCGTGAGGAGGAGCATGCTGCTCATTTGAGGATTGTGTTGCAAACTCTTAAGGATCATCAGCTATTTGCTAAATTTAGCAAGTGTGAGTTTTCATTAAATTTAGTTACATTTTTGGATCATGTGGTTTCTAGTGAGGGTGTGCAGGTAGACTCTCAAAAGATTGAGGCGGTGAAGAATTGACCTAGACTTGTCAGTCGTACTGGAATTAGGAACTTTTTGAATTTAGCTGGCTACTACAGGAGATTTGCAAAGGGATTTTCATCCATTGCAACACCTTTGACTAAGTTGAGATTTTTTATAAGAGCAATGGTTTTTTAAATGAGTCATTTTTCTTGGGTGAAAATGTTTTCAAAAATACTTCTTTGACACAAAAGAAGGCTAAATTTCAGTGGTCCGACACTTGTGAGAAGATTTTTTAGATGTTAAAGACTCGACTCACTTCAACTCTAGTTTTGACCCTACCGGAGGGCATGGATAATTTTGTCGTATATTATGATGCTTCTTCGATTGGCCTTGGATGTGTTTTCATGCAGTTTGGAAGGCCATTGCTTATGCCTCAAGACACCTTAAGGCTCATGAGAAGAATTATCCGACGCATGACCTTGAGCTAGTAGCGGTGGTGTTTGCCTTGAAGATTTGGAGGCACTATTTGTATGGGCTACATGTGGATGTGTTCACGGACCACAAGAAACTTTAGTATGTGTTCGCTTAGAAGGATCTGAATTTTCGACAAATGAGATGGCTAGAGCTTCTTAAGGACTATCGTATGAGTGTACTTTATCATCCGAGCAAGGCCAATGTAGTGGCGGATGCTCTTAGTAGGTTGTCCATGGAGAGTGTGTCCCATATTGAGGATGGGAGGAAAGAATTAGTGAAGGATGTCCATAGGCTTGCTCATTTAGGGGTTCACCTTACAGATTCGGTAGATGGCGGTGTTATTGTTTAGAATAGATCAAAATCTTCTTTGGTGTTAGAGGTTAAAGGAAGGCAAGATGAGGATCCTATTTTAGTAAAGTTGAAGGAAATAGTTCAGAATCAGAACGTGGAGGTCTTCTCCCAAGGGGGAGATGGTGTACTCTAATATCAAGGCCGTTTGTGTGTTCCAGATGTGGATGACTTGAGAGAGCGGATGTTGGGAGAGGCTCACAACTCTCGATATTCTATCCACCCAAGTGCCACCAAGATGTACCGTGATCTACAGGAAGTCTATTGGTGGAATGACATGAAGAAGGATATAACAACATTTGTGTCTAAGTGTTTAAATTTCAAACAGGTGAAGGTTGAGCATTAGAGACCTGAAGGTATGCTACAGGTTATCAGTATTCCTACTTGGAAGTAGAAAGAGATCAATATGGACTTTATTATAGGGTTGCCTCGTACGCGTCGACAACATGATTCTATACGTGTGACCGTCGCCAGATGACAAGTTAATACATTTCTTACCAGTTAAGACTACTGACTTAATTGAGGACTATGCTAGAATTTACATTCGGGAGTTAGTTTGGTTGCATAGAGTTCCTTTGCCTATCATCTCAAATTGGGATACTCAGTTTTCCTCTCAATTTTGGAGATCGTTCCAGAAGGGTCTTGGTACTCAGATGAAGCTTAGCACCTTTTCACCCATAGACAGATGGTCAGGCCAATCAGACCATTCAAACTCTTGAGGACATGTTGAGAGCTTGCGTGATCAATTTCAAAGGTAGTTGGGGTGATCACTTACCTCTCATTGAGTTTCCCTACAATGATAGTTACCATTCTAGCATTCAGATGGCTCCATTTGAGGTTTTTTATGGGCAGAGATGTAGATCACCTATTGGATGGTTCGTAGGTAAGGCTACATTGATAGGTCCAGATTCAGTTCAAAAGGCTATGGAGAAAGTTCAGCTTATTAGGGAGAAAACAACTCATAGTTGTCAGAAATCATATGAGGATGTTGGAAGGAGAGAGCTTGAGTTTGAGGTTGATGATTGGACATTTTTTAAGGTGTTCCGAATGAAAGGAGTTATGAGGGTCGGTAAGAAAGGGAAGCTTAATCCCCAATATGTTGGTCCTTATAAGATTCTGAGGTGAGTTGGCAAAGTGGCTATGAGTTGGAGCTACCAGCAGAGTTAGCTTCGGTGCATCTAGTTTTCCATGTATCTTTGCTGAAAAAGTGCATTAGATATCCAATTCTAGTTGTTTTAGAAGAGAGCATTGGTGTAAAGGATAACCTCACCTATGAGGAGGTTCGGTTGAGATCTTTGATCGTCAGGTTCGGAGGCTGAGGAACAAGAAGGTAGCTTCAGTGAAGGTTTTGTGGAGAAATTAGCTAGTTAAGGGAGTTACATGGGAAGTCGAAGCAGATATGATGGCTAGATACCTGCATCTTTTTCCTTCCAGCTTAGTTCCCCCATGAGCTAGACATGAAACTTAATAGAGTACTAAGGAGGAAACTGGTACCTCAAGCTAGAACTGAGCCGGAAGGGAAAATATGTGGGTATTTAGCTATCATATCTGCTTCGGCTTCCCACGTAACTCCCTCAACAAGAATATTTCTCCACAATACCTTTACTGAAGCTACTTCTTTATTTCTCAACTTTCGAACCTGACAATAAAGCATTCCAATCGGAACCTCTTCATAGCTAAGGCTATCCTCCACACATATGCCCTCCACCGGAACAACCAAACCCGGGTCACCCGTGCACTTCTTCAAGAGCGATACATGGAAAACTGGATGTACTGAAGCCAACTTTGAGGGAAACTCCAACTCACAGGACACCTTGCCAACACGTCTCACAATCCTGTACGGGCTAACATATCGGAGACTACACTTCCTTTTCTTTCCTAATCTCATCACCCCCTTCATGGGAGACACCTTCAAGTATACCCAATCATCAACTTCAAATTCAAGTTCTCTCCTCCTTACATCCGAATAGGACTTTTGACGACTCTGAGCTGTTTTCAGCCTTTCCCTTATAAGTTGAACCTTCTCCATATCCTCATGAACTGAATCTGGCCATACCACGTAGCCTCACCTACTTCAAACCAACTAATAGGCAATCTACATCTTCGCCCATAAAGAGCCTCAAACGAAGCCATCTGAATGCTGGAGTGGTTACTGTTATTGTAAGCAAACTCGATAAGAGGCAAATGATCATCCCAACTACCTTTGAAGTCAATCACATTTTCTCTCAACATATCCTCAATAGTCTGAATGGTTCGCTCGACCTGACCATATTGAGTACAAAGTTTCTTCTAAAATAACTTCCAAAGCTGTGAAGTAAACTGAGTACCTCTGGCTGATATGATGGATAAGGTAAAACCATGCAATCGAACTAACTCTCGAATATACAACTTAGCATAGTCCTCAGCTGAATCAGTAGATTTGACCAGTAGAAAATGAGCTGCTTAGTCAACCTGCCCGCAACCACCCAAATTGAGTCACACTGACGACGTGTACGAGGTAACCCTGTGATAAAGTCCATATTGATCTCTTCCCACTTCCAAGTGGGGATACTGAAGTCTTGAACCACACCTCCTGGTCTTTGATGCTCCACTTTCACTTGTTGGCAATTCGGACAATTAGTCACAAACTCTGCTATGTCCTTATTCATACCATTCCACCAATAGACTTCTCGTAGGTCACGGTACATTTTGGTGGCACCTGGATTCATAGAACTATCAGGAACCATGAGCCTCATGCAACATCTGATCTCTCAAGCCATCAACACCCGAAACATATAAATGACCTTGATATCGAAGTACACCATCTCCCCCTTGGGAGAAGACCTGTACCTCCTGATTCTGAACCGCTTCCTTCAACTTTACCAAAATAGGATGTCATCTTACCTAGCCTTTACCTCAATCACCAAAGAAGATTATGAACCATTCTAAACAACACCACCACCATCCGTCGAATTGTCACGATCCGAACATAGGCCCAGATCGAGACACGGGACAGAAACCCCGAGAGACTCCAAATAGGCCCATGGAATGAACATACATCTAACTCAATCAAGTAAAGCGGAAGACTTAACATAATAAACATGGCAGAAATCCGAACTTAGCATAATAATCTGATGTACAACCCAAGTCTGAAGCAGAATATAATCTATTGCCTGAAAAGCCTCTACATTTGATGAGTTGATGGGACAAGAACTGAACTAACTCTCTAAATTTGAAATTGAAATTACGTAAACATAACTAAATAGAATAGGGGCCCTTGACAGATGAGGACTCACCAATATAGACTGAGTGCTAACTTCGGAAGCTGGCTAGTGAAGGGGTTGAGTCTGGAGATCGGAGCTTGTATCATAAAATGATACAACATAGAGTATGTGGTCAGTACATGAAATGTACCGAGTATGCAAGGTAAGTAAAACCACTTAATTAAAAAAAATCATTTAAAACATGCATAATATAAAACAACATCAAGATAAGAATCTGAGAGTAGGGGTTTCATGCTATTTTTTGAAATCATGATCTGAACATAACTGAACATCATAACTGAATCGAATGACCCAAAGCTGAAATCTGATAACCATAAGTAAAACTATACATTGAGTCAAACCTGCTAAAAACATAATATCATGACTGATGTACATGCATAACTGAAATCATGAGGAACAATGGGGACTCGTCATACAACCGACATTACCACGATAGAGCTTACGTGGTCCCGACTATCACACTCAAGTGGGCAGAGCCATCCAAATCCTTGCCAGGGCTAATGACGCTACAATGATATCAATATCAAGCTCAAGACCCATTCGCGGCAGGGGATAGCTCACAAGGGAGGTCCGAAAGTATATATATATGTAAACCTATGTTGGCGCATAGTTCCGTGGTATGATTTGGCTCAAACCATACCACAAGCTGAACATCATTGGAAGTCTTAACTCTAATATCATGTGGTAAGCTAATTCGTGAAATCATAAATCATATTTCTCCAATACTTAAACATGCTTGAAAATACTTAATTCATTTGAAAACATGATCATAGACATGGGTAACTTGAAAACATACTTTTCATCATAAATATCTCATCATACTTGAACATACATCATAAATCTCATCTTTCATTAACTTCTCATGGATGAACATTATAATTTATAAAGCTTGAAAACATGATTATAATTGAAAATAATGTGAAACTTGCCCATGAATCATAATAGAAACATACTTGGATCATACCCATGTAGAAAATTAGGAAATTCATGCATTGGGTTAAAACCCCATAGAATCAACATCTATATTTTCATGAATTATAGAGGAACTAGGCATGGGTGTGGAAAAATTCACCCATTCATAACCCTACATACCTGAGAGGATCTGATTTTACCACTCCCTTGATTTCCCAAGGAGAAATTGAAGAAGAAATGGGGAAGAACCGTGATGAACTATGCTTGATCACCCTCTAAACCCTTAAACTTGCATGCATGAATTAGAATAGGTTTAGCATGACATATGACGACTCTTTTTCACATCGAGCGCGTCCGCAAGTGTACGGGTCGTGCAAGTAATATAGTGGCTCTTTTTAAGAACCGGATTGTCGAACCCACAGG